>PKML01007895.1:185224-200614 GCA_002933935.1 Eutrema yunnanense | reverse complement strand
TAATTTGAAAGGTCATTTTCATATTCATATAATGAAAACTTTAAAAAATCAACAAAATTTATTGAAAGAATAATAGAGTTAAATTTTAGTTTTACTAATATATTACACACTTTATTATAGTTACAAGGTTAAAGTTTTAAATCGAAAAGATGTTTAGTGAATGGATATTATTTGATCCAAACTAATAGTATACAATATATACAACAGTAATTTAACATATCACAAATATATAGAGATTTTTTTTAAAAAAAATTCAGAATATCTAATAAATAAAAAGTAAATTTATTATCGCTTAATAATGCATATTATAGTAACTTTGTTAAATAATTATATATAAGAAAATCGATTTAAAAACATTAAGTACATAATTTAAAATAATAAAAATAATATGTTCAGTAATTTAGATATTTGGATAACATGATTTATTTATTCTTTAAATATAGATAAGATATGAAAGTTCCAAACAAATATAATTATTTGTAAATAATATAGAAGTGATTGACCGTAGATATTGAAGTGATTGACTAACAGTTATATTTTCATTTTAATGGAGGTCGAAATAAGAGAAACAATAAGTTAAATTTCAAATAAAATATCAGGTTTACAATCTACAAGCAATGATTTGTTTTACTAAAAATGAATAAAAAAATTTCATAAATAAATTAAACTATTATAAAACTTAAAAAATAAAAACTCGCGGATCACACATTTTTTTCTTATATAAAGTTGAATCTCACCGGGCTCACCCGTTATCAATACCCTTATGTGTTGGCTAAATTTCCATTATTGTTGTAATTAAATTCATAATCAAATTCATTATTTTATCAAAATACATAATCTAACACATTGTGTTGAATAAACAAATTCTAAAATGGTTAAATCTGAATTTGTGTGACATGCAATCCATGAATAGATTTAAAATCAACAAAAGTTGATCAATTGTTAATTCTATTATTGGTGTAATAGACTTACCCCTTATCAATAGCTTTATGTATTGGCTAAATTTCCATATTTCTCTCCAGTTATATATGGAAATAGTTTAAAAACAAATAAAAGAAAAATAGACTTAGAAATCACAAACATATTGCACACATAAAAAGGATTAAAATCATACATGAAACACTCCAGAAATAATAACTTCACATGAAACACAAAAAAAAAAATTTATGCAACTCTAAAATGTAAATATCTTCCTTTTAAAAAACTCAACTAATTGCATAAAACTGATCACCAAAGAAAAAAAAGAGGTAAAAATGTGTATCACCCAATAAATAAACATATAGATGATCATCAATTAAATAAAAACAAAAAAACAAATACACATATTTTAAGCTGATAGAGATAATTAAATTAACTACGAGACCAAATAAAATAAAATACCATTAGATTAAAAAATTGTTTACCACGTCCGCGCGGATCACACCCTTTGTGATTGAAATTGAAAATGAAATCTTACGGGCGATGAAGGAAGATATCGGAGAAGACGAGGGTTTTAGAGGAATTGGTAATGTTTATTTACAGGATAATCCTATTCACAAGAAATCTCTCTCTCTCTCTCTTGAAATGTTTAGATCGACGCTCGACCCCATATTTCTTATACTTTTCCAAATCGGCTCATATTATCTCAAATGTTCCCATTAACCCATAAATATACGATGAATTTGATAGTAAATTAGTGATAGAAATTAAATAATTTTTCAAATAAAATTAGATTCATTTTGTAGTCACCAACACTGGATCATCGAAGATAAATAACAGTAAATTCTGAACATTTTATTAGTATTCAGTTTTAGGTAAAAATATATAAAAATACAGGGACCTATTTCGAAGTATTTTTTTTAAAAGTTCGGAGAATTCTAAATTCACAAAACTAACTTTCCTTTTATTATTATTCGAAATAGCTTTCGGAGTATACAAAACTAACTCAATTTCGAAGTATTTATTTTATTAGTATTCAGTTGGGTTAAAAAAAATACAATTCCCTAAACTTTAAAATGACAAAAATTTAACTTTTCAAAACCAACTAATTTAATAAATAGTCAACCAAAGAAAAAAAATCAAATTATGGATCACCCACTAAATAAATACATAAATAAACATAAAATTAGGAAAGAAAAAAAAACTTAAGAATAAACAATCCACATTTCTTAATTTAATAGAGACAAATCCATTAACAATCATCATATTAATAAAACTAAAATAATATTATACTAATTTTTTTATAAAAAAATTATGTTCACGTCCGCGCGTAGCGCGGATCACACGCTAGTAATTAAATAATTAAAATCTATTTGGACTTGATTAAAATTGATAGATATGATGATGGGATTATATGCAGGCCGTAGTGGATCGCCAACGATAATTCTTGAAGTTGTGGCAGATTATGACTTATGGATATGGCATGCTTATTTCGGAATGCCAAGCACTAACAATGATATCAATGTGTTGGAATCTTCCCATCTTTTCTCCAATCTTGCTCAAGGTATCGCTCCTCCTGTTCATTATACCATTCAAGGAAAATAATATAATATGGGTTATTATTTGGCTGATGGTATATATCCGAAATGGTCTACCATAGTGCAAACTATTCACGAGCCAATGAGTGCAAAGAAAAAATATTTTGCTACGCGACAAGAAGCATGTAGGAAAGATGTAGAACGTGCCTTCGGGGTTCTCCAGTCGCGATTTGCTATTGTGAAAGGACCTGTTCGTTTTTGGAAAAAGAATGTGTTACATGACATAATGACTACATGTGTAATTTTACATAACATGATAATCGAGGATGGACGCGATCTCGATGCTCCAATTAAAGTTGGAAGAGAAGCTCCACCTCCAGAGGTAGAAGTAGCTGAGGACGAAAATATTCGGTTCCAAAATTTTTTTGCTCGATTCAGAGAAATCAAAGATAAAAACGCTCATTTCTCATTTCGAAATGCGTTAATTGATCATGTATGGGAAACATATTCAAATTGTGATATTTAAATTAAAATGTGCTTTGTTTTGTTATTTTTTATGATATTGTAATGGTTAAATTCAAATAATATCACAATTTGTGAAAGTTTTGAAAGAAACAAAATAATGAGTTAATTTGTAAATTTTATAGATAAAGTGTAATTTTAGCAATTAATAATAAAATAGAAAATGAAGAATATACTAAGAATATTCTTTTTGGAGTAAAAAATGGAGGAATACATTGGAAAGAAATCCATATCCATTTTGGAGTTACTACATTTTGGAGATAAAAATGAGAGAATACATTGGAAATGCTCTAACATCTGGCTCTGGGTACATGACTACATGTAACAATTGTTGTGGTATCGATACATTTATGTATACTACTTATTCATTAGTTGCCTCAATTAATTTTATGAATTTGTCTTTCCAATAGAATAAAATTTGTCTTTATTTTAACAAAAAATCATAAAATAAAATAAAATTTATTCATAAAATTTTAATTTTGAAAATTCATAAAATTAAGAAAATAATTAAGAAAAATTCATTAAATTTTAATTTTGATAAAATTTGTCAATTAATCTCTTTTTGTTAAAATTAAGAAATTAAAATATTGCCTCAATTCATTAGTTGTTGAGGTGCAATTATATTTGGTTGTTGTACATGTGCCGTTGACGAAAATTAAATGAAACATATACAATTAACGGTAATGTCTAAAACTTAAATCCGTATTTTTTTTTTCGTAAGTCCATAAAATCATTCTCAATCATATAAAAGTCTTATTAATATATAAAAAATTCAAGTTAAATATGTTAGAGCCAAATGATAAATATATATACTTGAAAACAAACTCTTTTCATTTTATTGACCTATACAATTTCTTTCAAAATCGAAATCGGCAAAGAAAAAAAATGAAATTGAAATAGATTACGATGAAACTGCCACCTCATCGACTATGTCATTAATTATAAATTCTACTACTATCGACTTAGCTGGATCAAATTTTCAGCCTATTAAGTATATAAATATATAAATTTACAACATGGCAACGGAATGCTCACAAAGTCGCTCGCAGGCCTTTGCAAACGTTTCTAAGCATAATTCTCTCAATATTAATATAACCGTTGACTTTCCCATGTATTCGCCTATTCGGCATATATGAGAATGAGATGTATTATTAATTTTGTAATTTTTAATTTTAATCAATTTTCGACGGTTGAGTTTCTCGTATATATATATACCTTCCAGTTGATCTCAAAGGTCTCACAATCCTCTCCACGAGAAGAAAAACCAATACTAAGAAGAAGAAAAAAATGATGAAGTTTTCTTCTCTTCTTGTGTTTTTCTTTATTTTCCCGATCGCATTTGCTCAACTCCGAGTCGGGTTTTATAGCGGGTCATGCCCTCAAGCCGAGACTATCGTACGGAATATGGTGCGCCAGCGGTTTGGTGCTGACCCAACCGTCACAGCCGCTTTGCTCCGTATGCATTTCCACGATTGTTTCGTTAGGGTAAGACTCTAATATAGCATTTTGATATGGCTCGAACATTTTCAAAACATTTAAATTTTTAGTTTACGAATATGTCCGAAAAATAACATAGTTGTATATCACATGCATATTTTTAGAAAATTTCATAAAATTACATAAATTTCATATCATATCATTTAATCTGCTAGTTAATTTTATATTGATATTGTTTGTTCGTGCTTCGTAGGGCTGCGATGCTTCCCTCCTCATTGATTCAACCACTGCTCGTCCGTCCGAGAAAGCCGCCGGTCCAAACGGAAGCGTCAGAGAATTTGACCTAATCGATCGCATCAAGGCTCAGCTAGAGGCTGCGTGTCCCTCCACGGTCTCATGTGCCGACATCGTCACATTAGCCACACGTGACTCTGTGGCATTAGCCGGAGGCCCCAGCTACAGCATCCCCACTGGAAGGCGTGATGGTTTGGTTTCGAACAATGCTGACGTGGCTTTGCCAGGCCCAACCATCTCTGTCTCGGGAGCCGTCAGATTATTCACGGACAAAGGAATGAACGTGTTCGATGCCGTGGCTCTTTTGGGTGCACACACTGTTGGTCAAGGAAACTGTGGTCTGTTCAATGACCGTATCACTAATTTTCAAGGAACCGGACGACCTGACCCGTCCATGGATCCTGCTTTGATTTCCAGGTAATTTTAAACCGGTTTGGTACAATTATTAATCCACCCAATTAAAGATTGTATATAC
The DNA here is from genome assembly GCA_002933935.1 of Eutrema yunnanense. Taxonomy (NCBI): domain Eukaryota; kingdom Viridiplantae; phylum Streptophyta; class Magnoliopsida; order Brassicales; family Brassicaceae; genus Eutrema; species Eutrema yunnanense. The sequence continues at coordinate 195,430 of PKML01007895.1, read as the reverse complement.
AGAAGAAACAAAAATTACATAAAAATGAACAAAAATCTAATTTTATTGAAATTTTAATTTTATCTCTGGTTTAACTCGATAGCAATTGAATATTTTTTTTTAAATCAATTTCTTAACTACTGAATTCTTCAAAATGTATCCAATTATAAATTTCTTTTAAAATATGACATTTTTCATGGTAGACATTATCTAAAGGGAAAACAAAAAAAACTTATTTTTCATTTAGTTAATTCTAAGAAGTTGGATTTCTTAAAACATTTTTTTCTAATAAAACTAGAAAACGAATTTGTCCATAAAAAAGCTATGCAAATTAGTTTCACATTCAATAAGCAATTTATTATTTTAACTCATCCACACAATATTCTAATTTTTTTTTTTTATATATAATGTAGCCTAAGGAACACATGTGCAAATAGCGCGTCCGCGGCACTAGACCAGTCGACTCCATTGAGGTTCGACAACCAATTTTTCAAGCAAATCCGTAAAAGGAGAGGAGTGTTGCAAGTTGACCAAAGGCTCGCGACAGACCCACAGACTCGTGGTGTTGTGGCTCGATATGCAAACAACAATGCCTACTTCAAGCGTCAGTTCGTTAGAGCAATGGTGAAGATGGGAGCCGTTGATGTCCTTACCGGTCGTGCCGGTGAGATCAGGAGGAATTGCAGGAGATTCAACTGATGAGCTTGATGAATTACTACTAAGCGTGAAGATAACTAAATTTGAAAACATATGTCTTTTCAAGTCTTATTTATGTTTTTAATTCATTTTTTTGTTTTGTTGGACTTTTGTTGCTTAAATAAGGTTTTTCTTGAATCGGATATATAGTTTCGATTCTTCAGAAATATAACTATGTATGGTCTACTTTTTGAGGATGCATCTTATACAATTATTTTGTGGTATTGACAATATTGATCAAGTATATTTGTCATCATTAATCATACATAGACTCTTTCTATATTTATTTTGTTTTTATTATGTTTTTTGGATATTGATCAATATTCTTGTGGTTTGTTTTGGATTGGTAACAACTTGGAATTGCAATGTTTTTGTTTAGATATGGAGGTTTATGTTTATATTGAGCATGCATGTTACAAATGTTTCGGATTAAACTGAAACATAAAACAAAATCAATTCAACCAACCATAAGGAATTTAAATATTAATATGTATATTTGTTTAACCATTAATATGGTGGTTTACGTTCAAATATGTTTTCAAATTTATATAAGAATAACGATTGTAAACGTAAAAGTAAGCATAATCTTTTTTCAAATTTAAATATTTCGTTTAATAAAAAACTATTAAAACCATAAGAATAATGGATTAGATTACTAAATCAATTTTTTTAAAAATTATTTATGTGCACAGATCTTTGTTAAAAAAAAAAAAAACATATATGAATTAAATGGATATAAATGAGTTTAAATGGGTAAGTGCAATCTTAACGGGTCTAAATGGATACCCCTACTAAACTCTTAAACTTAAACGGATCTTAACGAATATGAGCATAAATGGGGTGAGTTCTAGATGGTACGGGTTTAAATGGGGTGGATTTACCCATTTTAACATCCCTATACATAACGGATCTTAAGATTTTCAAAGTCTCATATGAAAGAAATGATAATTTATTTTCTAAATCATAATTTTGTAATTTTTTATTATTTTGATGATTTCAAGTCTCATTAAAATTATGACAAATCTTAATTCTTACAACATATTAACAAATATCAGAGTTTGACAACGCTAACTTGCATTATTTTTAGAATATTGTAAGAAAAATATATGTAAAATATTAACAAAACATAATTAAACAAATGACGAAAATATAATTTTATAAGTGAACCTCTTTTAATTGGGGGTCCTTGATTTACAAAAATGTGTTCAGAATAGCTTTGAGTAAGAAGGTGAAATTGGTATTTGTATGCAAATCAAAAGATAATATTCATGCATTTTTGGTGGGTAAAATAAATATGGGCTTTGAAATGGGCTAATGTTATTACTAATTAAAGCAGCACAGCTTTTAATGGGCCTCCTTACTATCCAACAACTGTTAGATGAATACTCTCATACTTTTGCCATTAAATGCCAGATAATTTTGATATATCATGGTTTTACCTCTTTTAGACCATGATATAAGTCCTTTTATAGAGTCTTTATAGTATTTTGAAGTCTTTTAGAGTCTTTTACAGGTTTAGGTACGTTTGGAGCATTTTGGAGCATTCTGGAGCATATCGAGATGCAGAGTCATGCAGAGACGTCAGAAGTTTGGCATTCGTTGAAGACCTCCCCACCGATGTATTGAGCTCAAATTTGGACACAAGATATATCAATGGATTAGCTTTCATTTGGAATTGGTTTGAAGCCATTTCGTGAAGACTGTCTAGTCTGTCGAGTAGAGGAGTCGACGCATAGAATGAGTATCGACCGATACTACTACCTAGTATCGATCGATACTGCTCGGGAAAATAGGAAACACGACTTTTTAGAAGCCTAAAGACCCTGCAACTTGGCCCAGAAGACTTTAATTTAGGGTTTTCAGCCACCTTTTTAGGCTAAGCTTTATTTTATATACTCTGGTTTGAGACAAGTCTGAATCTCCCTTCGTCCGAAATCAGATCTCAAAACCTTTGTTCTTATTTTATTTGATGATTTATTCAGTTATGTCTATTGATTCAATTGCCATGTCTGAGTAGATCCACCTTAGGTTTAGGGTTTTCTCATAAACATAAAGGATTTATTTGAATGTTAGGTTAATTATCTGTTTAGGATTCACTATCTGAATTAGTTCTTCGTTTATGTTGTGTTCAAAGCTAATTCTAGGTTGACGAATCTAGAATTTAGATCTTAGGATAATTGATTAGGCACGACAGTGCAATTAATTACCTGATAGAACCTAAGTGAGCAAATTGGTTATTCGCAAAGAAATTTGGTTTAACTGATTTGTGAACATATCAAACCTGTTATTAAAGCTGATTTAGACTTTAGGATTCGCAAAGAGATTTGGAATTCCTAGGATTTAGATTTAGATAATTCTCGCAACGACAGTTGGTTAATTATACTTTAGTGATTTGAGTTCAAGAACTGCGCTAAATCTGAATCATGTTAGTTAGTTTATCTGCATTCATTGATTTTCTGAGAAAAACCATGGGCCTATATTTTCCCAATCGAATACAACTCTTTTATTTTCTGCACTGCTTTTAATTACATCTGCTTGGCTTAGCTTAATTCTCATCTATATAATCTATTGCGCGTTTCTCTGAGTCTTATGTGGTTCGACCCCTAGCTAAACTACAACAACTGCTTTAATACTGTTAATGTATTAAATTGAGCACATCGAATTTACTTACAGTCACCAGTTTTTTGAAAAAATATATACACACTTGAAACTCAAGTGTCTTAAAACATAAAAGTAATTCGAAACGTTCGCAAAAAAATTTAGCACATATTTGTACAAAAATACTACTGATATATGACAAATGCATGAATCTGTCTATTAATTTATTATTTATACTTTATACATTATATTTCTATAGTACAAATTAAATGAATAAAGTTAATACGAATTTAGCCTTTTGGCACTTCTTGTGATTGCTAATCATTAAAGTGCGCGACACATCACATGACATAGACCAAATTTTAAAAGTAATTAAAAACAGTTGCGCCGTTTGTTTGGTGTGTTTTGGACCAAATCAAGTGTTTTAGTTTATTGTTAAGGAAAATTATGTTGACGTTTTCTTAATTAGGATATGCAAACTATACCAATTAGATTTGAAATGTTTTAAGCTAAAACATCTAATTCATCTTGTTAGTTGGCATAGTTGTAGAATAATCAGTTTTCTCTTGGTGCGGATACCTGAAAACCTAAAATTTTACATAGGAGCAATAGTCTCATGATTAACTTGAATTTCAAGAATCGTAAACAATATAAACAAAGTAATAAAAGTATAGAAAATAGCCTTCAATAAAGTAAGAACATAATATTATGTTTGTTGGCAAGTAAATATAAAGGTGATAGAACTCCATCAAATATTCGTTCGTACAATAAAATGGATTAAGGATCAAAATGGACTGAGACGTAACAAAAATTGCTTGTTTGACTAAATTGTACAAGACGAGTAAAATGTTTATATTTCTCTCTATTTAAATAGAGGAAAAAGAAGAGCTCTCGTCATCCGTTTTGTCAGGATGCATGCATATACAAAAATACATATATTTATTGTAATATAGGCGTTCTCTATTTTCCCCCTATATATATATTGTCTTCTTTCTAGTTATTTTTAGTGTCCCTATGAGTGAACTGCAGATTCACCGGCCAAATCAACAAATCTCAACTTACTTCATAGGCGTCAGCTCTATTATTTGTAAACTAGCTCACAATTAATGTTCATACAAATCTTTTTCTTACCGACATGTTCATAAAAATCATTTCAACGAATCAAATGTGTGTATATACAAATATACAATGCTCTAATACCCTTTTGCAACATAATGATGCGTATATGACCAACGTTGTTGGTCTAGTGGTTAAAGAGGAGTGAGTATGTGTCTCTCCTACCGGTCCTGGGTTCGATTCCCGTTGGAAGGGGTCTCCTCAAAATGAGTAGCTTTAACATAGTTTGGGTTCCGATCTGAGGATATACGGGCCTACGGACCCAGAACTTCAGCAATTCAAAATAAAAAAAATGATGCGTATATGATCAGGCGACCAGGCATCTTTTATACCAAAAGCTTTACATAGAAGATTTGTTTGAGAGTGAAATTAAGAAAGTTTCCGATGTTCATAAAAATTTAATTCATTTTTTTTAAGCATATTCAACCAAGAAAAGAAAAAAACACAACTTACGATTTCTTGTAAATTACACTTCAACATGCTAGAAAGCTATAATCTAAAAAAGAAACTATATGATCTACTATACTGCCATATACAGAGATAATGGATAGAACAAACTAATGATAAACAATATGTTGAATAAAGAATTTAAAATGCATCATAACAATCAATTTTAAAAAATACTTTCTTAACATTTTGAAGGACCAAATTAAAGACTTTCTATATACATAATTGTCCTAGTTAATTAAATCTTTGCGTAACTATGTAGGTATATATTAAAGAGAGAGTCCGTACATTGTTACAGAGAAGGACCAGATAAGGAAGGTTTCAGAAGAAATTAAGAAGTCTCAAACTCTTACAAGATTTTGGTCTTCAGGACCACAGAGAGAGTGGCTTTTGGATCACTTTTATGAATCCTCGTACAGTCTCTGCCGGATCCCTAGAGGTCTACTTTATTCTAACTATAAGACTTTTTTTACAAATGTCAATGTTTTTTTTCATTATTTTTCATTAAAGATTCCAGTGCTTCATGACGTATTGTGCGCATACATTAACTCTAGAGCTCTATATCTTACAATAAGACATCTAGAGACTCTTTTTTTTTTTAATCGTAGACGTCTAATGACTCTATATTATTATAATATTAATTACTCTCTCGGAGGTTTTAAGTACATACCAAAGAGATTTAAGGTTAACCTTTTTGAACAAAGAGATTTAAAGTTAACCATTTCTCAAAACAAAAGAGATTTAAGGTGCATCAATGAATCATGTATAGATTGGGTTTCACTTCAAGTGTCCAACGTCACAAAAACAACTTTTGGGATAGTGGATTTTGGAGATTGGAAGTGGATAGAGATCGTTTTTTAAAAAAATGAAAAAGAAAAAACAGTTATGCATATAACCGGATGGATTTCAAGTTTATAATTATATATTCGGTTTTAGAAGATCACATATATATATACCCATTGATATGGTTTTACTATAGTGATATGTGTTAGTTTCGTGAAGCAATGCCGGTACTAACACATATCACTATATTATATGTATAAGTTTAAACTACAAAATTGTTTAAAATCTCTTATGTGTATTTTTTTCTACTAATTAATTAGAAAACTAATTTCCGTTTCACGAAAAAAGGACAAATAGCTGGGGAAGTTTTAAAAGACAAGTAATGCCCAGTTGTATCAACTCAGTCACAGTCGGTAATAATATATTAAGAATAAAAATTTTGCACAATCTTGACCTATTACAAATATATGATGTAAGAAAAAAGCTGTACAGCAGACGCAATTTGTGCAGGTGTTGGACTTTCTTTTTATTTATGTAACAAGTCACGGGAGGATTTGTTTAAACTACAATTATAAAGGGAATTTCAGTTAAAATTGTAAACATTAGGAATGCGAGGTGAATCTCTTCCTAATGTTATCACTGACCTATTTTACCAAAATATTTACTAGAGTTGATTTGTGACTGACGTAATTATTTGTTTTGTATTAGTCTTTATTCGAGTTTTAGATTTTATAACTGAAAACATTATAGAGACCATGATAAATTAATCATAAAACAAGTTAAAAATTTTAGATTCGATAATTTTTATATACAGTTAGTGACGAAAAACAAATGAATGTCAGCTGTTTTTTCTTTGATCTAAAATTGATCGTTTGTGCTCGGTAACGTATAAGATCATCTCGAAAATACTATGTTCCCGACTCAAGATTATATTACCGCAGATTGTTTCTCCAACACAAGGTGCTTTCGTTTCTGGCCATTTTATTTCTGATAATCTCTTAATTGCTCATGAAATGGTGCACGGTTTGCGGACTAATCCGAAGTGCAAGGGGGATTTCTTGGCTATTAAAACGGATATGTCCAAAGCATACGATCGAGTGGGATTTCCTTGAAAATATTTTTCTCCGTATGGGTTTCGACCCAAAATGGTGCAATTGGATAATGAGCTGCATACGTTATGTTTCTTATACTGTTTTGCTGAATGGGCAATCACATGGTTGTATTCAACCCGAGAGAGGCATTAGATAGGGAGACCCTCTCTCTCCTTTTCTCTTCATCTTGTGTGCGGAAGCTCTTGTTCACGTGATGAATAAAGCTGAGATAGATGGAAGAATTTCGGGTATGAGTTTGCATGCTAATTGTCCTTCGATTCAACATCTTTTGTTCGCGGATGATAGTTTATTCCTCTGCCGGGCTAGTTTGAAGGAGTGTTATGAATTTCTTCGCTGCCTAAAGTTGTATAGTGATTCCTCTGGTCAATTGATCAATTTCCAGAAATCCTCCATTACCTTTGGAGCAGACATTGACCCGATTTACATAAGGTTACTTGCGGAGTTACTGTGCATTGATAAAGAAGGCGGAGCAGGTACTTACTTGGTCTGCCGGAGTGCTTTAGTGGCTCAAAGCAAAGACTTCTTGCGTTCATTGGTGAAAGACTAAACAAACGACTGAGTGGCTGGTATGCAAGGACACTATCACTTGGAGGGAAAGAGGTTCTATTGAAATCAGTGGCAATGGCATTGCCGGTCTATGTTATGTCATGCTTCTTTTTAACAAAACACCATTGTCGAAAGATAACGAGTGCGATGACTGACTTCTGGTGGAACGCTTGTGAAAAGAAGCAGAAGATCCATTGGGTTTCTTGGAAGAATATATGCAAATCAAAACAGAAAGGATGTCTTGGCTTTAGGGACGTTGAACAATTTAATCAAGCTCTCTTAGCTAAGCAGGCGTGGCGAATCCTCAATGATCCCGAGAGCCTTATAGCGAGAGTGTACAAAGGAAGATATTTCTCCTCTAAATCATTCATGGAATGTGGTAAAGGGTATCGTCCATCTTACGCTTGGCGTAGCATTCTTTTTGGCAGGGAACTCCTATCGCGAGGGCTTATCAAATCCATTGGGAACGGTCAAAATACGAAGATTTGATTGGAGAATTGGGTCCTGGATAAGCAACCGCGAAGACCTTTCAACAAACAGATTCTCATCGATCTAGAACTCAGGGTGAGTTCTCTAATTTCCTCTGACGGTCGATGGCGGGAGAATGCAGTGCGCGAGCTCTTTCCCCCTGACGATGCTGAAAGAGTCCGGAGTTTCCCGCTGGGCAATGTTGAAGATCGGTACATTTGGGCCTACACAGAGGATGGGGCATATTCTGTGAAAAGTGGGTACTGGTTCTCTGCAAATCATCCGTTCATCATGCCTCCTCCGCGATCTCAACAAGAAAAGAATCAAATAGCCCTGAAAAATAGAATTTAGAAAATTCAGACTATTCCCAAGATCCGTATCTTCCTGTGGAGGGCAGCTTCTGGTGCTCTTGCGGTAGCGGATCGTCTTCAATCTCGTGGCATCAATTTGGACGCCTCTTGTCGCTTATGTCAACAAGGTGTGGAGACAGTTAACCATATCCTCTTTCGATGTGATGCAGCCCAGCATATTCTCTCCTCAGCGGCAATACCGTCTCCTACTAGTAGTTTTGGGGACAACATGGAAGACAATCTGTCCTTCCTCCTGGATGCCATGGATAATCAATCAATTCTCTTCGACACCCGATCCGAAATTCCTTGGGTCCTCTGGCATATATGGAAAAACAGAAACTCGATTCTTTTTGCTGGGACACAAGAGTCTGCTGAAGTTCTATCTCGCCGAGCCTGTGAGGAGGCTGTCCTATGGTGGAAATTAAATGCACCTAGTACGCGGGAAGGCATAACCAGTCCTTCATTCCTTCTGGCGGATAATCGATGGCATCCACCTGCATTGGGTTTGCTTAAGTGCAACGTGAATGCTAACTGGAGAAACGAAAAGTTTCACCGCGGTGGGGCCTGGCACCTAAGAGATCACTTAGGATCGGTAAGGTTTCATGGAAGAGAAGCCTTCACGTCTTCTCCAAACAGAATGATCGCATAATTTCGAACTCTGATTTGGGCTTTACAGAGTCTGCGAAATCTTCACATCCCGGAGGTTATAGTGGTTTCGGATTTTTCGTCGGTCATTGAGGCGATTACCAAGCCTCGAAACTGGCTAAGATTTCGAGCCTTTACACATTACCTTGCAGGTCTCTGTTCTGGGTTTATCACGTGCACATTTGAACATGAGAGTAGTAGAGCGAATAGAGCTGCTCGGGAGATTGCGAAAAGCGTGACGAGGGATGGTCGGTTTCAATCGTACCTGGCTGCACGATCTTTTTCTTCATGATTCAAGTTCAGTTTGAGTATCGATAAACACCTTCTTTTAGGTGTTCGATACCTTGTTTTTAAACCTTCTTTGTTCTGAACATTTTTATTTTACCTCACAAGGCAATAAATCATCAGACGTTAAAAAAAAAAAAAATTGATCGTTTAATGTTAATTAATGGATTTAAATATACACTAACTAAAATTAATTAATGTTAATTTTTGCATGCATACACTGGTACACGTGTACTAAATCCACTGACGGACCATCGAATATTTTTTTTTCTATTCGACCATATAGCAAGATCAGGATTTATTCGATATGAATTTATATATGTGCTTCACGGATAAATAAGATTCATGGTTTTAATCCAGGATATGAATTCTACAAAAACTAGAATTTTTTATTATATAAAGCGGAATGATTCAAAGTTAGTAATTCACCGGATCGCGACACGTGCCAAATCAATCGATCAGATTTTGACATGTGTAAAAAGATTTTTTAATTAGATTTTGTCACATAATATTAACAATAAAAGAAAAAAAATTATATTCCACATAATATTAACAAAAAAGGAAAATTTTATATTCAAATCATAATCCTAAAAGGTAAAGTTAATACAAAAAAATTAAAGTTATCCTAAAATCCAAAGTTAATAAAAAGATAAAAATAGAAAAATCTATAACTGATTCCTAATCATCAAAATGTAAAATTACTAAAAAAAAAAAAAAAATTAATTTATCATAAAAGGCAGAGTTAACTAAAAATGATAATAATAATAATAAACATAATTCAAATAGGAATAAGAAAAACTAAATATTTAGAAACATATGAGAAATTTAATTGAAAATCAAATAATATAAAATTTTTAAAAAAAAATTATTATTATTTTGTTAGACTTCTCTATGGGTTAGTGATTTCGTATTTGATTTTCACAGTTTTATTTTATTTACTTTCACATGTGATTTCAGTTTTTTATTTTTGGTTTTATTTTCACGAGTTTTAAAATTTAAGTTATATATAATCATGTTCTAATCCTAAAAGTTAAAGTTAATAAACAAAAAAAAAAAAATTTTTTTAATTTATCCTACAAATCCAAAGTTAATAAAAAGGAAAAAATCAAAAAAAATTATAACCGATTATTAACCATAAAAGGTAAACTTACTAACACATGCCAGGTCAAAATTGGAAAAAA
>PKML01007895.1:145719-184774 GCA_002933935.1 Eutrema yunnanense | reverse complement strand
TTTTTTTTTTTTTTTTTTTTTTTTTTAAATTAATTTTTTTATGTTGCGACGAATCACGTCGTGACACATCATCAGCTTTTTGAGAAGACATGTGTCTTCGAGAAAACTTGAGTCTCGGATGTTGATGCTCTTAATTTGGTCTAGCTTCCTTTTCGCACGTAGATGCAGGTTGGATGGCCAAACAGAATCGAACCCAAAACCTCGAATTGGACACATACCCATACTCCAGAACTACTAGGAGACCATCATATTAGTTAACTGGAAATATATTGATCATTTGATTCGAAAAGAATTATAAATCAAAAGAGAAACAATAATTAAACTATAAATAGAGTATAATGATCTTTCCTGAACATACAACACCATGAGGATGCGATTTTCCGGAAAAATTAATCTGTTGTTCGATAAATATATTAGTATATTTGGATCATATTTACAGCAAAAAGCAAGACAATCACGTATAAAAGTTTTATTAGAAATTCAAGATTAAGGAAAACGCTAACCAATTATTGTTCGTGAGTTGGTTCAATAATGTAATTATAGAAACATATTTTCTGTTAATAAAATACATTATGTCGAATTTGAACTCGAATGATGACAAATCAACTTTATGTTATGATCAAGATGAAATCATTCCTTACTAGTTTGTTATATCATCATATGATATATATGCAACCCAATATATATCTATCACGATTCACGACTACATGTTATGATCGAAAATATTTCTTACTAGTTGGTTAATTATATCATCAAATGATATGCAACCCCAGTTTATATCACTAATTAATTAAAGAGAAATACCCTCAAATAGCACAAAAAATATTTTTTGTTCCAAAACTAGCATCCTAAATTTAAAATACCTAAATTAGCACTACTAATTATTTAAAAATACTTATTTACCAAAAATAAATTTAAAATAAATTTAAAATAGAATTAAATATTATGTTTGGGTTCACTATTTCCAATTTAGGGTTTAGTTTTTTCCCATTAGAAAATGATTATAAGTCATTTTTAAATTAAATTTGTGCTAATATTGTCAAAATTGGTGCTATATTTGTGATTTTCACACTTAAATACTAAATTTAGGAACTTGAACTTTTAGTTTTTTTTGTGCTATTTTGTAGAATTGCCGTTAATTAAACTACATATTATGATCGAAAACATTCGTTGCTACTTGGTTATATCATCATACGATATGCAACCCCAGGTTAATATTCGTCCACCTCTGGGAATACGTGTTAACATATTTGACCGTACTAATACAATATTTAAATTTAAGTGAGAGCACTACAGTGGTGTAACTTAATATTTAAATAAGTAAAAAAAAAAGAAAGATTCATTGAGAAACTCTCTCCTATAAATTAATCTACACAGAACTTCCCTCAAGTCACCACAAAATCTCCGATCCTTCTTTTTCTTAATATCCATAATCCAAAAAAAAGAATCTAGCAATCTTGATAGTAAATGGATCAAGAAGGATCATCACAAAGCGCTACCGGGCAGAGCCTTTCTCACTCCGCCCCCTCGAATTCTACCGAGCCGGTCCGGTCGCGTTGGTCACCTAAACCGGAGCAAATCTTGATACTCGAATCCATCTTCAACAGTGGTATTGTTAACCCACCAAAAGACGAAACGGTGAGGATAAGAAAGATGCTTGAGAAATTCGGTGCGGTGGGAGATGCAAACGTCTTCTACTGGTTTCAGAACCGACGGTCGAGATCTCGCCGGAGACAGCGGCAGCTTCAAGCCGCCACAGCCGCAGCCATGATCACGACCAGAGGAGGAGCTGAAGACCACCAGCACATGACGACCATGAGCATGCATCATCCTTACAGCAACAGCGAGATTGGTTTGGGATTTGGAAGTTGTAGCAACTCATCAGCTAATTACTTCTTTAATGAGTCCTCATCTCAAGTCTCTTCCCTTCTTCTCGGCCTCTCTTCTTCTTCCTCAAGTGGTGGATGTGAAAGCAACAATGGCATGGAGAATCTCTTCACAATGAATGGCCATGAATCTGATCATCATCAACAGCACAGCTCAAATGATGCATCAATAATATTAAGCCCATCGGATCAAAACTCCAATTTCCACTACCAACAAGGTGAATCATTCATTTGCATGGCTCGTTATTTTTTATATACCGCAAAGTTTTGGGTTTTTAGATTTTAAACCGGGAAGAGAACCATTTCCGCTAAAACAACATTTTTCTAACCAAGTAATTTGCAAATATTTGGATGACTCGTGCTTTTATAAAATAAGTTCGAAAGTCAAATAGACAGAGTTAGTATTTCAAACCAATTTGTATGTAACATCATGTATTTTGAGAGCTAATTCTAATTTTTTTTTTTCTTATATATATCAACAAATAAAAGGGTTAATGACGGTGTTCATAAATGGAGTTCCGACGGAAGTTAAAAAAGGAGCATTAGACATGAAAGCAATGTTCGGTGAAGATTTGGTGTTACTTCATTCCTCTGGTCTTCCTCTTCCCACAGATGAGTTTGGTTTCTTGATGCATTCTTTACAACATGGCCAGCCTTATTTCCTGGTAATTAATTTAACTCACTTTTGTTCTTATATACATTATCTATCTAATTAATATATTCTATAGTATTAATATAGTGCTAATAAATATATATATAAATGATTTTCAGACCTTTGATTTGTATGTTCGTCTGCGAATGCTTTTCTATAAACGATGAGATAATGTATTTTTCCTATAAATTATCAGATAATGTGTAGATAGTGTGCTGAAACCTAATTCTGGTCAAGCCTATAAATGTCTGCAGAAGATATATAAAAATATACATCAATTTCATGATTGTCGGTTTATGTAATAAATGATTTTTATTTTTTTTAGAAATTAATATCTGTAACTGAAGTATTCGTATATATATATAAATGTATATGTGACATAAATAAATAATAGCCAAGAACACAAGAACCAATAAATCCGACTTTTTTAGTACATTTGTAATATTTTGAGTATTTTAGTGAGTTCATTGGCAAAGATAACCTTGGGAACTTATATATTCTCTCTTTGGTCAAATAAACAGACGGTGTCAACATTTCTAAATATAAAATGTTGTTAACCATTTGGTTATGGGTTTTCAATACTATTATCAATTAATTAACTAACGCAATTATAATTAGAAATCTCACACAGATAAAAAAGTAGAATTCTTTGGTTAAAAGTCTTTTTTTTTTAACAAGATTAAATTAAAAATATTTTGTTCTTCAGGTACCGAGGCAGACATGAACTGGATGGATATCTTGTGTTGCTGCAACATATACGGACGAGTATTCTTTTTTGTTTTTCTTAATTTCTGCTGATTTTGTGTCTACCGTGTATAATTAGACTAAATCAATGTTGGACTCGTCAAATATTTTGTTTTCTTGTCGATTCTTGCTCGCCTCAACACAAACCTTAATTCACAAAACAAGCAAAATCTCAATGGAGATCTGGTTTGTGGAAAAATATGTCCTTTAATTTCGACTAAACTGTATGTGCCCACTTCTATGTGGGCTTTATCTGGCCTTTTGTAAATAAAAATAAGTCTGTTTTGTATTGCTAGGCCCAACTAAACTATCTGGCTCGTATTAGTAATTGAACCACTAGGGGATACGACCCGACCTGACCCAAGCCGAGTAATTGAGATTTAATTTTTCACATCCGATTAGTTACTTCTAAAGCTCTACTAAGCTATTAGCTATAGATTAGGATTAATCTTAATGATTGTATAAAAAGTGATTAACCCTAATTTATACAAACCGTATATACATAAAGCTAATAGGTCCATATATAATATAGCCCAATAGTAACCCTTCAAAGAAAACACATAAAATATTCCTAACAATTTCACGATAAAAATGTAATAATTTTACAACCATATTTTGTAATATAGTAATTTATATTAATCATAATTAAGTTGAATTTAATGTGTGGGACTGTAAAGAATAATGCAACAACTTTGCGAACTTATTCTAATTCTACTGGAAAGAAGGTTAATTATATTCGTTTTTTATTCCTTAATTACTGACTTGTACGAAATTAATTTTTTGTTTTTGGTTTTTTTTTTCCCCCACATACACCAGATAACTTCTACCATTAAGCCCAAAATAAAATGTTAAGAAAACATGCCTAAAATTAATTAACCACGAAAATAGAAGAAACTAAACCCTTTTTTTTTTATCTCACAATTCCCTCATCATAAACCCTAATTCTTTAAATAATTAATCAGGAAGCTCCAACTCCAAGGAAATCAAAGAAGTAAAATCCACTCTTCACCTGCATCTCCACCTTCCTCTCACAGACTGTGATTGTGTGGTGATTTTGATGGTCCATTTTTTTACCATATTTGCCATTTACTTCTGCCCTCTGCACACACTGACCATCTTTACCTGCAAAATTATCAAAATAATGTTTTTAGCTCCCACGTGAAATTTTGTTGTATGTAAATAGTAACGTGACATTGTACTTCACCTCCTTATATTATTATACCTATAGGTACTATTACGATGTAAAACACTGTTTCTTTCTCTCTTGTCATTCAAATTTGTAATTATTGCTATATATATGAAATTGATAGAAAGTCTCGTCGTCGGTTCTATAATATGTATGCTAAAATTGTTCTTTGAACATTGAACAAAAAAAAATAGTAAGACCGGAATCTAAGCTAATTTTAGACAAAAATCAGTATTTGGTAATACAAACCGATCATGATCAACGGTATCAGCCAGTTAAAATTGCTATCTCGACCAACCGACCGGAATCATTATAATTAGATTCACGAAAAACGAAAATAAAAAAACATTCCAAGTTTCTATACTTTTCATATCTCAAGAATGTCGTGGGATATTTTCTTTTTTTAATAGAGACATTAGTACACAATAAAAATAATTAAACAAGCACACAAATAAAATGTTACCTGAGGCAAGGGTATTATCGTAATTCAAGAAGAGAGGCCGGTGAGTCGAAGAAGGCGGAGTGAGAGAGAGCTCCGTAGTACAAGTAGAGACAGCTGAACCATCTTCATCGTCATCGTCATCGTCATCGTCATCATTGACGCAACTACCCTTCGCTACTTTACCGTAGAACTCAGCGTGATAATAGCGACACGAGGACGAGACCGTCATTTCAGCGTTTCCTGACGGTGCCTGAGGAGGCTGTTGACGTGGTCGTTGACTTTCTCTAGTCCGTCGAGCCATGATGACGTGCCAATGGTTCTTGACGGCGTTATCGGTCCGACCCGGGAAGAGGCGTGAGATCAAAGCCCACTTGTTGCCATAGGCTCGGTGTGCCGCCAAAAGCCTAAACCCTTCTTCCTCAGTGAAGGCTTTCTTGTTAATTCTTGGGTCTAGCTGATTAAACCATCTCAATCTACAACTCTTGCCTGAAACCAATGAAGCAACATTAACTACACTATAAAAATTATTTAGTTACTGTCAAATATGTTACTGATGTATATAATTAATATGATTGTATACGTATAGCCCTAAATATATAGCTTTGTCTAATTAATTTACTAGGTATTTAAAAGCTATATATATTTTTTAATGGACACTAATAAGAAAAAGGACTTTTTGGGTACCAAGTTTTTTTATAAAAATAATTAGTTTTTCTTCTACGTAAAAAGTTTTTTTTTTAAAACTTACATTTAACGGAATTTTGAGTAAGAAAAGTGAAAGTAATAATTAAGTAAATAAATAAAAGTAAAATAAATGTACCTGATCTACCAAGAAGGTGGTGAGCAATCAAGTTCCAGTTTTGGGGACCAAACTGGGCAACAAGCTCCTTGAGCTTAGCATCTTCTGTTGGTCTCCAGTGTCCTCTTGAGCATACTCTCGTGTTCATTCCATTTTTGCTCCTCCTTTTTAAGCTATTTTCGTTTTCGCCCCTCTCTCTCTCATGCTCATCTTCCGACTCTAAGGCTGAGACTGATTTGTTGTGAGGATTGTTTCTAGTGAGAGAGAAGTTGGTGTGTGAGTTTGGTGGAGATCCGAAGTTGTTTGCTTCTTCGAATCTTTTCGACCCATTGATGGTTTCACTACCTGCTGCTAGATCTTTCTCAAGGAGAGTTGGGTTGATCATTTTTTTTCTGGTGTTAGGGATTAAAGAAAGAGAAACCAGGAAAAGGAGAGAGATAGATAGGGAGAGAGAGCACTTGAATGGCTTTTCACTGTTTATATGGTGGAAGAGGAAAGAGAGATTCTCTAGTTTTTTTATTATTGAATTATATTTGAATTTGACTGACATTTATTTAGAAGTTAATAATATATAAGACTGTTTAAAAAAAAAATGATGATGAGTTGTTGTTATTCAAAGTACATGTATGGATAATAAATTGATAACTGTTTATTCACACACCAAAAAAGATGTAGAGGAAATTTTATCAAAGCATACTCAAATCAAATATTGTATTAATTATTATTTTTATAGACCTAAATAATTCCATTCCAGTGGTTTAATCTAGTTACGTACGATTTATCATTTAAACTATTCTTGTCAATAACAAAAATCATTTAAACTATACTTTTAGTCGTTGGTGGTCTTGAAAATTCGATCGTAAAAATTATCTAATCAATATATATGTGAGCTGCCTGTTAGGTTTTTTCTTATAAATAGAAAAAAAGTATTAGACAGAATTTCTGCTCACGTTTTTCTTCAAGTTGCATTTTATTTTCTACTTAACGGAAATTTCGAATAATGCGATACTTTTAGTTTTAGTACGCTCTCTCTCTCTACACGTGCAAAAGTAAGGCTTTGGAAAAGTCGGTGGGTACGTGTAGTTTTGTTGCATGCAAAACGAGACCCGCTCGTGCGTGTGGAGGGTTCGATGACTGTAGTCTGTAGGTCCCATAGATTCAACAGTCTCGGAAACTCCAAAAACATTTTTGAACCGCTCGTGTGGCTCGACTATACACACATACATATATTGCACGTGTGCACGTACGTACGTGTGTGTGTGTGAGTTAATTAAGGGAAAAACAACAGAATCAATATTTGTCTGTTTCGGACACAAAGCAAGAAAAGATCTTAAAGGGAGAGAAATACATTGCTTTTCTCAGTTTTTTCTGTTCTCCATAACGTATATATGTTCGTGTGATCAATATATATATATATATATATATACTCGCATGTTTCAAAGAATTCGTTTTCTGTAAATAATTATTAATTGATCATGATTAGCTCAACAACTAGTTTAAATACTTTCAAGATCTTTTGAACGAAGGGTTCGACGTAGTTTTTAGATATATACATTATTACTTATATATTCAGTGACCTCAAACACACTTACACACATCCAGTGAATTCAAACAATGTTTTAAAAAATATATATATATATTAGAGGTCAAAGAATGTTGTGTGACAATTAGTGGAAAAACAGGCGTCGCAAACTGAAAATATATGTATATCCTATTTTTATCATAAGAATATAATTTCTTAAGATCATATATATATATATATATATATATGATATTGTACTACTTTGATATGATGATATCTCGTGTTGCAGCTTCAATTAGAGAACACGGGAAAAACAAACTCCGACTAAAGACAAAAAGTTCCGACCTCGTAACTAACCAACAATTTCTTATCAATAAATTGATTTTTTTTTGCTATTAGTTTTTAGTTTTAAAACTCAATTTTGCCGTATATTTTTTTCCACGAAAGATATATCATATTTATTTATTTTTATGTTTTTTACTATTAAATTGGTTAAAATAAAAAATAAATCTAGTGTAAGAAAGATTACGACAACTAAAAGTAAAACAAAAAAAAGGTGAATCTATTTAAGACTGTTAGTGTTCAATGATATGGACTACATATGTACATGCTCTTAATTATAAAACATTGAAGTTAGACTTTTTTTTTTTTTTTTTAACTTATCGAAGTTAGGAAATGAGATCCTTATATCTTTTCACATTAGAATTGAATGGTCACACGTTTGAATGTAAAAGTGTATTTTCATGCGTAACAGCTGACTCTAGTATTAAGCAAATCATTGAGTTTTATTAATTGTAGTGAATTAGATCGAGTATGCAAACCAAATAATTATGATAGATAAAAAAAAATGGAGAAACAAAATGTAACTGAAGTCGATCTTGGAATTCAACAAAAAAGCGAAGACTAAAATAAACAGAATACAAAGAAACGTTAGAAACCAAAGAAAAGACAGAAAAGTACCCAACAAGTTATTTATAGTGTCTTGTTTTATACGAGTTTCGGTTATGGGAACGGTTTCGTTAATTTTGAAATCTTCTGCTGACGACACAAAAATTAAAGTCTTGTACCGACGTGGAATGACGACATCATGAACTGTTACACACGAGCGGATCGTGTTGCTACCTAACACGTGTCCCATCATCACGTATTTCTGTTTCCGGTTCAAAGAAAAGATCCTCGAACCGTTATGGACCAATTCCCCCTTTTTTTGTTTGTTTTTTATAACTTGAATAATAAATAACTAATGACATTTTACAGATCATATTTTTCGACCATGGGAGATTTTTTTTCAACGACCATGAAAGGTTTTCGACTGTAATAGAAAAGATATATCCATAAACAAAAAAAAAGGTTAATATGAAAAATGTGTTTAGATCAAGTGTTATTAATTTAACTGAAAAATACGTTTAGAAATCACAAGATCGTGTGATATTTGGGACAAAATTAATATTACATGCAGTGGTTTCGAAACGAGAAAATTACGGATTTCAGCCTATAACCTTTTTTTGTATTTTAGGGTCCAAAATTTTATATTTTTACCAAATATGATCTAATTTTCAAATCATAAATATTTAGTTTATAATTTTTTGAGAAAAGAATAATTATACCACATGGTTCATAATTTTTTTGAGCCGAGCCTGCAAAATGGTTAGTTGTTTTCATCGGTCAAAGTTATTGATCGGTCAAATTTCTTATCGTTTTTTTTTCAACGATTGCTTCTATTAAAAACATAAATGAGTAGAATCCATATACTACAAAATTGGAGAGTTACATAAATGTAAAGATAAAGGCTTAGAAATGATCTTTTAGAGTGCCACATAGCTCCGAAAAAATTATACGTAAAAAGATAGGTCTAAACATCTGGAGAGAATCATGTTTCAAGGCAACTTAAAAAAATTCTAACCAAGCTGTGATAAGCTCAGTTAGCTTAGTATGGGTATGTGCCCTATTCAGCTATGAATTCGACTATGTTTGGCCACTCAACCACAATTAAAGTTATAAATTGTAAGTATGAATCCGATTATTGTACCTTCTAAAAATTAATCCGAGTTTAGAAAGTCTGAAATCACTCTAAAATTTATCCAAAAAATACACTTTAAAAAAACTCAAGACGAACTCGTAATCAAATACAGTTGGCACGGCTAACGATTTTGCCATAGAGGGAATTTTATCCTTTTTAATATGATATTTATATGTTTAGCAACTATGGTATGAGGTATCACAACAAACCATTAGACTAAATTTTTATTTTATTTTTAGTCGAAAAAAACTTGTAATAGAACCATAAAACAAAAGGTCGTGAGGGAAGGAAAAATCGAAACTCCAAAGTCCAAACGCTAAAATATTATTGTTTGGGTAATCATGAGATAAGCCACACTAATTACATTCACTTAGAGAAAGTTTATTGATTAGTTTTAAAGAGGACGCTTTAACTAATTTGAGGAATTTAGGGCTTTATCTCATGATGTAATGACATAAAGTCTCTTTATATGTATATAATTTAATTATAAATCATGTCAAAGTTGTTAGCCGGTCCATTGCACTTGTAGCATAGAAGTAACATATCACATCAGATTATAGATTAGTAATTAATTATGATAAAATACATTTTTGGGGGAATTAATGAGGCTACTATTATACCTTACGGACTAGATTGAAGTCATTATCGAGGCAGTTAATTGTCCACGCACTCACCAATATTTTAGTCCACGTGGATCCAAACAAATTCTTTTAGTTACCCTATTAGACTATTAGTTATTACAATATAAATAGCTTAATAGATGCAAAAGTATTAATCAAATTAAACATTAGTCAAAAGTTGACGGCAGTCGGCAACTAATCCACACCCAATTTTAACTCCCAAGTCCCAATGATTCCCAAGTCGAAGAGAACACAGTTATTCTATCTGTTTTACTACCACTGAACCATTTGATGTTTTATACTATTGTTTTAATGATTTTTTTAGTTTAATGTACTTTTTTATTGTTCATTACTCCCTCCGTTAGGTAATAAATAATGTTTTAAAGATTTTTTTATTAATTTCAAATAAGTGATGTTCTCACAAATCAAAACAAAATTAAATATTTTTTTTATTATTTTTAACCATTTGTATTTTGCATATTATTTTTTTATTGATTGAATTGTGTTTAAATATACAACAAATGATGTTTTTAATATAAAAAAATAAAAATTAAATGAATCCTTAATATGTGTGCAAACACCTTAAATATCCCTTAATATAGAAAAGAGAGAGTATTAATTTTAAGTTTATATGTTACAAGTTCTGAAACTAATAAATACTATATAAAGGTTAGTTTCTAACAATGTTTTTGTTCTATAAAAAAAATATAATTTCTCCAAAAAGTGTTTCTATATCATTATTGGCTTCAGAATTTGTTACGAGCAGACTTAAAATAAGAAAATAAACAATAAAAACTAAAACTCTATTGTGTAACATGTAAACTTACCATAAATAATTATTTAAATTAGAACTTAATTAAGTATGTGAAGTCCTTAACATAACTTAGTATGAACATAGAAATAGAATGGATGTTTTGATTTAAGAAGATGAACATTCAAATAACGGGATAACAATTTCAACGTTTACAAATGATGCTCTCTTCTCTCTCATGCGATAGAGAGAGCGATTCATATGACTCAGATTGAAATTTGTTGATGCTCCAACGCTGATGCCTTTGATTTATGCCTCGCATGGCCATTGATTCATCGATGATGGTTTCGTTGGTGACTGTCATCTTCTTTCTCGTGTTCTTCGTATTCTTTCGAAGTAACCGTTTCTTCTCTCAATGTAGAGTTTTCCTTTGCCGGCGACAACGATCCTGTCTCCGATGTGATGGTACGGTGTCGATTGGTGTAGTGGAATCCGACTACAAACTGTTCTTTTCCCCAACACCTTTATTTCAAATCTCAAAAATTTCTCGACAAAATCCACTTCAATTTCAAACCCAAACACCTCTTCTTCGTTTACTCTTGTTTAATCACGATGGAAAGGAGAAACTTGATCACGAAAAGCAGGAATTGGAGAAAATAATCCGATTTCTTCAATCTTTTTTGACAAAGGTTTATGTTGGCGATGTGGAGCGGCTTCCTATTACCAACCACTACGCATATATCACCGGCGTGGGTTTCTACCCAATGCACGATGATGATCCATCTTCATCAAATATTCAGGTAATGATGTTGATGGATTTTGGTATGTTGATTATGAGAATTTCCCAAATTCTAGTCGTCTCCATCATTTGGTTTGGAGATGTCATTTGGGTATAAGACCCTGGCATCATCGGAATTGAGAGAAATAATGAGAGTATTCTGTCAACGGAAGAATCCTTTGGAACGGATGATTCTAGGTTGATTCTTATCGGGTTTTATACTCTGTTATATATCGGATTTCTATAGAATCTACCACCATGGAAACCGCCATGGAGGGTACAAGGGTTTGGAGCGGAAGACGTAATTTCTTTTTTGTATGGCGACATTCGTACAGTTGTTGAAGATTGACAATCTCATGTATTATTTCTATCGAAAGAATCAATAAATTGGATTTTTTTCCGTATAATATCTTTAGCTCTTACTTGGGGAGGTGTCAGTGTAATACAACATGAGAAAAATTGGATAACAGCCAAATATCGCATTAGATCAAATGCGAATATAAGGAAAGGAGGTGTGGATATTCTTTCAGCGAGTAAAACTTCTCGGAAAAAAGAATCAACCAAATTTTACTTTCGTTATTTTATTGTTTGTAATTTATTTTATGTATTATGTATTATTTGTATCACTAAAAAAAATTCAACGGTTTTTAGTCAAAATAAAATAAAATCATGCGTGTCACATTGTATATTTCAACTTTTGAAGTCACAAAAATTGATGTCAGTTGTTTTATAAATTGAGTAAACTTTTGTATATATATACGGATATGTATAGATATGATTATATATATAAGTCTTTTGATTAACTTTGTGTGCTCTTTGGTCATTATTGAGACGGTGTTTATTATATTCACGCGCAAAGGGTGGCGATGGGGGAGGGTATTTTCGTATTTCACGAACAAACACAAAGATCATTGATCCCTACCGTCCATACTCTCCACACGTCATCTATCTTCATCTCATGAAGCCAACAGTCTGCATTCGTTTTCGACTCACCATCCTTCTTTAAGATTTGTTCTCTGTTTCTCCATTGTTCTTTCGACTTCATAATCTAGTGTTACTCTGTTAAATTATTACATGTTAAAGATAGAACGTCACCACTCTATCTTTGGTTGTTATTGGTGACCATATATATGAATATATGCTTGTTTATCTAAACATTAAAAGGCCCGTGCGAAGGTTCGATAGTCGATGATACTCATTGATACGTTTAACGGTCAGGGTTAGTGATTATGAAGATCGAGTGTAAGGTTAAGGATATTACATCTTAGAGATAATGGTGGTCTCTATTTTTCAATAACATCGTGCAGTGATAGACTCTGTAGTAGCATGTGATACAGTAGGTTAAGTATTCTTTAAAATATGTTATGAGGTTTCAAATAGCTATAGCTTTCGGTTTTGTTTCTTGCATTTATTGGAAGGAATTCAATGATTCATCTTTAGATTTCTTCTTTTCTGTTGTTCATAGTGATGGTCTAATGCATCTATAATCTCTCAATTTTCTTCTCTTTCTTCCGGTTTGTTCTCAGAGCGCAAGGGGCTTGAGAAGAAGCTTGGAGAGAATTCTACACAAGCCAGCAGCAAGTAGCTGATGGTAACACACCTTTACATATAAACCTAGGATCATTTCTACTTGTTGAACCCAAAAGATGAACACGATAGTTCAATTTTGGGTGATTCATATTCTTGTTTCGAAATCAAATTGCTTCTTTTGCATTCTATCGGTTGGTAATTACATAGAGCTACTCTTATAAATATATGTAGAATCATGGATCCTTATGATATATTTATTCTTCTGAGATCTTCAAAATGTTGGGACTCCCTGAATCTGTGTTTTAGTGGCAGATTCACCACTGCCAACGTTTTCTTGTTGGTAATAGTCATGATGAGGAAGATGTGGGAGAGGGCGAAGAAGAGGTGGATAAAGATGAGGGACATCTTAGGGTGCCACCGAGGAATTGGCTGCAAAAAGGGCACAAATGGATCGTTTGATGGGCATGAGGAAGTGGCAGAGGCGGGAAGACAATCAAATTTGATGATTGATTTTGTTGCCAATGGATCTCAAAATGTGCTTCTGAATGTGGACGATGAAGAAAACGATGACAGTGATATGGAAGAGGGGAGAGATGAATATGATGACGATGGTTTTCTTGTTGATGAGGATGATATGGGCGAGGATAATGATGAGGATGATGTGGGCGAAGAAGAGGTAGATAATGATGAGATAGATCTTGGTGTGCCACATAGGAATGAGTTGCTGAGGAATATCATAATTGGAGAGATTGATGGGCATGAGCTGGATGAGGACGATGGCGAGAGCGGGGAAGAAGAAGAAGAACAAGGCGTTGAGGATGGTGAAGACGAGGTGAGATTTATCTTGTTGTGTGGTTTATGATTACGTTTTTTTGGGTGTGATTAACTGATGAGTTTTGACAGGATGAAGAGTATGGAGGAGGGTACCTAGCTCAACCTGTGGCAGAAGCAATCGAAGTAGATGAGGAAGTTGAAGGCGAAGAAGAATATGAGGAAGACGACGAAGTTGAGGTTGTTTATTCAATTGCACCATCCAACCTTAAGAGTAGGGATGTTAAAACGGGAGGGCCCGACCCGTTTAAGTTAAGAGGAAGAGAGATGAGGGTGATGATGGAGATTCTAGTTCTATTTCTTCAGACAACAACCGATGATGATGTTTCAAGTGATGATGATAAATGAGTAGGAGAACGCTCTGAAGAGAGTTTGATTACTAGGAACTTTGATTAGGACTAGGATATAATAGGAATAGGTGTGAATTTTGGCGCTAATGTTCTTCGTGAAGAAAGACGTTGGTATTTTAAATGGTAGTTAAGGAGTCTGGTTTTTTTTTGCCGCCCCAACACTCTTTACTTAACTTAGTAGTGTGTATCATTGGATTGTAATTTGTAAGGCTTACAAAGCACGTGGGAAGATGTGATGCTTAGTTAGTGTAATCGGACGGTCCATGTCAAACAGGTCATTCTCATAAAGTGTGCATTCCATGGAGCACAGAAGCATATGGAAAAAAAATATGAAGAGAATCTACTCACACTTGCACAAATATCTCTTCTCCTAGTCTATCTTTCCTGAATGGTGGTTTTGAAATAAAATCAGGTTTAAACAGCACTGAAGTTTCAAAAATCAAAATGAAAATATTTTGGTTTAAACTTTGCTAATAATTGTTTCAATCCGAGTTGTATGAAGTTTTGGGAAAAAAATCATACGGAATCTAAACGAAGTTTCTTAAAGTGAGTGAGAGAGGGAGAGGTTGAGTTACATATTCATGTGTAGATCGAGATCTTGAGCCTGCGATTCACGATGTTAGTTGGTCGTTGATGCTTCCGGCACAACATCAAGAGCATTATAATAACCCTTTGGGTTTGATTGCTTGGATTTTCCGAGTAACTGCCGTGATTTGATCGTGGGTTTTGTAATAGCCCAGTGACGTTCGTGGCCCATTATTATTTTGTTCCTTGGGATAATAGTCAACGCCCAAAATATACCCAACTTTTTTTTGAGTGAATTACGTGAATTTGATATTTAAGTGAATGTTGATAGTATTTTATCAAAAAAAAACTTGATTAATAGAGACAGAGTTACAACTTATAAGATCATTTCTAATGTATTGCTTTATTTTTTACTCCAATGTAATATTTGTACAATATAAGACTATCTATTTGATTGGTTGGGATGTGAATGTAAATTTGTGTAAAAACGGTATTTTCCTCTGCTTGTAAGTTGTAACTCTTTCAATATTGATTGATGTTCTTTTGATAAAATAAAAGTATATATAATCATGATTTCTAATATAGTGGTTTGTGCTATCAATACAATAGTGGTGTGTGCTAGTATTATCAAATTAGTATGAAATCTCTTAGGTTTGATATATAATTATTTTTTTTTTGACAAAAGGTTTTCAATTAAAATGCAGAAATTAAGGTTACAGACTTTTGGTCATACAGTTTTTGAGAGTTAATTAGTATGAAATTTCTTAGGTTTGATATTGGAGGGGAAAAAAAGAATATAACTATAGGAGTTTGATATTTAAGTGATCCCAAATCACAAGCTTTAGTTATGAGAAGGAGGAAAGAAATTATGGTTGATCTTAATCGGCGTGAAGAAGAAGGAGGATGAAGAAAAGAAACATGAAAGAAACAAAAAGAAGAAGCAAGAGAGCAATTTAGGTAATATTGCAACTTACACACACATCATTCTATAACTACGAATTCAGTATAATTATATGGTTAAATATGAGTTTTTTTTTTTTTTTTATCGTCATTGATGCTAATTTCCTTTCTTATTTTCCCCCTTTAAGCATTAAGGTACAAGATTTATTATTATTACTATTATTTTTATTTGTTTGACGGAGTAGAATATTGGCGAGCAATTGAAAGCAATATTTAGAAAAGAAATACATATATGGAAGAGGCGTGAAGGAAATTGCGACGAAGATTCAATTTTCGAATGAGAAAACGTGGTTAGGTACGACGCATGGAATCGGTAAAACACCAACAACCCATAATAATTCTCATCTTTTGTTACGAAAATCAAAAAGAAAAAAAAAAAATATTCAAACTTTCGAGAAGAATCAATCAGAAAGTAGAACTTTTTTGTATGAATTGAATGAGAATGAAGTAGAAAAATTAGCGTGGTATATAATTTATTAAACCTTGAAAGATAAAGCAATTACAAAGGTTAAGAGATGAGAAGATAAAATACTGACTTGAGGAAATCTTGCAAGAAGCTGCTGACTTCTCTTCCTCCAACTCCAAACGATAAAAAAAACAAACACCTGACCTAGGAAAGCCTTAGTTTTCTTCATGTTCTTGATCCTTATTACACAAATAATTTGGTTTTCCTAACTTAACCCGCCCTCTGTTGGGAAACTTGACACCACCTCGACGCTTAGGAGTTTGCCACCAATGCATTTTCCTGCCATGGCTCTGCAACTTGTGATTTTTTTTCTTTGAGTGTCTTCTATGTCTCATCAATCCTTCCACTAGCGCATGAAATTGCCCACCTTTGTTCTTATGTGTAGTCAGGCCTCTGGATTCTGATTTCCTCCGTCTCTCAACTGATTTCTCTTTGTGTTTCTGGTGAAATTTCCTCTGCAAATGCTTCCAAGCTGATGGGTTGTGGCCTTCCTCCTTGTCGCGGTGGTGATGGTGATGGTGGTGGTGGTGATGGTGGTGAAATACTTGACCTAGCTTGTCCTTGAGTCTTTTAAACCGCCCTATCGCTTTTTTCCTCTGTTTTGCATAATCGCTTGATCTGTCTCTCCTTTTATGTGGAGGAGAATCACTGACTTCAGAGTCACTGTCACTCTCTGGTGGATTTGATGGGTCTGAATCGGTGACACCCTCTGCCTGAGTTTCCCAGCTTGAGCCAGAGGTTGACCCTAGTTCCCCAGAGACTTCTTCTGATTCTTGCTCTGTTTCTTCGCCTTCCGAGGAGTTTGTCCCAGACCGTGTGTTTCCACTCTCTGTTTCGATGGAATCTTCATCCCAAGCCTCGGTTCCTTGATCCAACAAAGTCGGTTTCATACTCGCCACCTTCTGTGACGTTCGGTTACTCTGACTTGGCTTCTTGAAACCAACGGATCTCACAGGACAAGGCGGTAATGGAGGACGTGACCTGCCCCGAACAAACTGATCATCAGGAGACTGAAGAGGCAAAGTTGGAACATCACGGCTTCGAACTGTTGCCTCTGCAGCATTATTCGCACTTGTCATTTGCTTACTCGCTGGCATGTAATTGCTCCTTAAACCAGACACAGAAGCTTGATAGCTTTGTCTTGGTTCCATCAACGCCCTCTCGCTTAACCTTTGAAAAGGCATTCCAGAAGATGAGTAATCTTCCATGATAGGAGACTTACAGGACCTTGCTCTATCATCATGAGAGTCCACACGAGTAGTACAAAAACGAAGAGCAGAAAGCTGTGTTTCGATTCGTTCGATAGAATCAACGACTTCCTCTGTTATACCAGCCTTGCTAGGCAATTTGATGATACCATAACCACCCCTTGAGACTGATTCCTTGATTGAGTTTTTACACCTCTCTGGCAAACCCAACTGTTGAGAGCCTTTGTTAAATCTGAAGGAAGAAGAGAAGAAGAAGAAAAATAGTCAAAAGCAATAGAAGCAAAAAGCAGACATGTCAGCATTATCATCCATGTTAACCCACCGCTCAGACCAGTGATGTCTGACATGGTCAGATCCGGCCTGTGCAACACATTTGCAGTCTTTTGCTGCAGAGTCTGAGCAATAAAAGTGAGCTGCTACACCGCACACAGAACATCGGTGGACAGGAATACTCAGAGCTGCCTTAGTAGAAACATTTTGGCCTGGAACAAGAGAGTACAGACAAACACAGCAGGTGGATGGCTGCGGTCCATAACCGTAATCATCCGTCCATTGATGATGAGAAAGTGGAACTCTCATCCTTTTCCATACCTTCTTCTTCTCTCTAGCAGCAGCTTTAACCCAGTTTAAAGAAGTTTTCTTCTGCCATTTAAGAAATGTGTAGACAACAGCCAGAACCCCAAAAGATCCAGTTACAAGCCATCCAAATATAAACGGACTATCAGCACCAGAACTAATAAGCCACTGAATAAGAGAGAACCCGACATCCATCATTACAAATCTAAGATGTCATTTCCTATTGCCCAGAAGATACCTGCCAGATAATAATAGCAAGACATAAACATCTGTAAGAAGATACGGCCTTGGTAAACTTGTATTACGAAAGAGATTGACTATACCAAGAACAATCACAGATTCAATATAGTTAGTGACATAGTTTCCTCCCTCGTGCCAGATATATCACAATCTCATAATTGATAATTCCAATACCAAATCCTGAACAATTGGGGGAGTTGTTGTGTTTCTAAAGCAAAATCGATTAAATTCAAAAAAAATATGCCGATTCCATCTCTGTTCAATTCCACATTGAATAGTCTAAGCCACAATTCGTCTAAAATCCACCAAAACTAAACGAGATCAAGCAATTCGGAGAAGAACAACAAACAAATCAAGCAAAATGCATAAAAAAAACATGAGACAGGAACAGGTCGTCATGGGAATCGAGTACCGATCTAATCGAAAAAGAGCAAGTCAAAATTCCAGATCTAACGCGAATCCTAAAAGACGACTTAATTCAAAATCCGTACCAGGTGAATGAAAAAAATAGAGAATAGGATCGAAATTCACGACGGAGATCGGCAAAGATGAAATCAAAACCCTAGATTCTCCGAGCACCAGTAAAAAATCCTCCAATTCCTGAGAGAAAGAGAAAGAGAGAGAGAGGAGAAAGGGTGAAAAGCAAAAGGCGGGATTTGGGATAATACGCAACAAACACGCCTTTCCTCGAGCGAGCGACCACTCNCTCTCTCTCTCTCTCTCTCTCTCTCTCTCTCTCTCTCTCTCTCTCTCTCTCTCTTCCACTTCGTCAAACACAAACAAATTTTGATTTTGACGCTCCAAGTCAATATTTAATCGTATATATATTTGTTATTAAACTGATAATAATCATTAATCAAAGAAGAATAATACTGTAATGTTGGATTAAATACAAATTCTTTTTATTGGCTGCTACAAATCCAATGGGCCAAAATTTCCTTAAAAAAATCTGCGTTAATCTTTTTTGATTCTGCATTAATCAATTTTGCAGATTTTGGCCAATTTTAATCCGGTCTCTAATTGACACCCTATCCACAAGTCATTTAGAGCATGACCAATGGTCACACTTAAGAGTCTAATTATAGGATCTAAAGTATAAAAAATAATTAAAGTAAGTTTAGGAGATCTAAAAATGGTTGAAAAGATCCAATATTGGATCTTTTGGGGAAAATTAAATATAGTGTTCCAATGTGACGTGGCAGTGTGTGGTTGGTCAAAAAAAAAAATAATCGGCAGGGGGAAAAAAATTGTTCGTCAAGATTAAAATTCAATTTTTTTAATATAACCAAACCATTTATATTAAAAAAAAATTTTCGTCAATATTAAAATAGTCGAGCTCGAATTCGTGATAAAAAGAAACATGAAGACTTGAAAAGAGATTTGATTGAGCATATATGGAATACCCAACAACGTCAAAATTAAAAAATTGTTTTATAAAATAAATAAATTTATTAATATTTTATATTTTTGGACACCCAACGTTCGGTGTCTCCATTGGAAGTGTCTATAACCGAAAGTGTCTAAAAATATAAAACTTAATTAATTAATACTTTAGACCCTCGTTAATTAGACACTAAAGTGTGACCATTGGTCATGCCCTTATAGAGCACTTTGATATTATTTTTCTTCAAGAAATTCAATTTTTGTTATCGAAATTACTATGTAAAATATTCTTTCTAATTCGTATAATATAGATGTAAATTTTCTCTAAACCTATCCTCTTTTTTTTTTCTCTTAATTTTTGGCGATTTATAACAAAAAAAAAAAAAAAAACTGAAACAAATCAACAATCCTCGCGGATTTGTCACATTTCATCCAATTTCTAAAACCTAACTAACGGTCACCGTCGAAGAGGAGAGACGATGAACAACTCCACCAGATTCCTCTCTCTCTTATCTCCTGCTCCTCCTCTCTTCCTCTTCCGTGGCCTCTTCATCGGCCGCGTAACCAATCTCCGTCGTTTCCACCGCCTCTCGTCTGCTCCTTCATCCGTTGGCTCGCCCAATCGATGTTCTCTAAGTCTACTCGTGTCTTTGCCGCCGCTTATCCCCACCATACCCCTGGGACGGCTCCATACTCACCGAGTCCGAGTCTCCGCCGCCGATTTTGGTCCTTCCTATCTCCAGCGGCTGCCCGAATGGACAGAGCTACTCCAATCTCTCTCCGAGGCTGGTTACTTCTCAGATTCTGGTCCAATCTCCGATTCCGAAAACGATTTTTTCCCCGGTTTTCCAGATGAACTCCTCCGTCCAGCTCTCGCTTGCTTAGCTCTTGCTCGTGATCGACCCGAGTTACTTGAGTAAGTAAAGCTGCTGTTTTCATCTCGTTAAACCCTCTTTCGTGGGTTTTCTTTTTCTCCTTGATTGAGTAAGTAAAGCTTCTGGATGTTAGAATGCTTTCGAGGAGAGACGTCCAAGTGGTGGTGGAGAATGGAAAGCCGTTCTTATTTAGGACAGGCCCAGATTCACTAAACAAGATGAGCCTTTACCTAAGAAGTGGTCCTCAGGGAATTGGTAAGGTACGTTCTTTCTGGCAAAAAGCTTACTCTTTTAATGGTGGATCCTAGTTTCACTTAGAGAGTTTGTAAGTTATATATTACCTCGGTTCAATGTTGATGTTTCGATCCCTTGTGTTTCATATTAGATACTGGATATGGATAAGGCGAGTACAGTGGATTTGATGAGGCTTCTTTTGAGTTATGTTGTGGATTCTGCTTCTTCTGAGGGAAGCAAACACCACAGTCAAGATATTATGGAGTCATCGGTTCGAAGCCTCTTGAGGGAGATAGCAAAGATGAGCTTCCGTACTCCTGAGTCGAATGTTCATGGCACGATGAAAAATCAGTTCTCAGTCAGAAATGGACAAGCACTCGGGTCCTTTCAGAAAAACATTGAGATGAAACGAGGCGACTGGATTTGCTCGAGGTATGAATTTGTTGGATTTTCAGTATCCTTTTGATTTTGATCAAAATCTCCTATAGCCTGTTGGTTGCCATTCTTCTATGGAACGGTATAAGAGTAACCTACCATAAGAAAATTCTTTGGGTTCTGAGTTTGAGTTAGTATATGACTGACTATGCACTATTATTATCGGGGTCGAAAGATTGTATCAAGTTGTAATTGTCTTTGTTTCATCTTGTGTTGTTCATGTAATCCAATTTATGGTATGGGACTTTGTTGAAACAGGTGCAGTGGCTTGAACTTTGCGAGAAATGTCAAATGCTTCCAGTGTGATGAAGCAAGACCAAAGAGACAGCTAACTGGTAGAGAATGGGAGTGTCCCCAGTAAGCAGCTAATTTTGTTTTCTCTGCTGCTTTATGTGTAATGCGATGGCGAATAATGAGTTTAACCTTCTCTTTCTTTCTCGTTTGTTTCACCTATCAGATGCGATTTCTACAATTATGGGAGGAATGTAGCTTGCTTAAGATGTGACTGCAAGCGACCCGGGGACTTCTCTCTCAATTCAGCCAATTCTGGTTATTCAAACGATCCTGAAATCGAGAGAAGACTGGTCGAAAATGAAGAGAAAGCACAGAGGTGGTTTAGTAAAGTAGCACAGGGTGGTTCTGATGCAAACAGTGTTGACACAGATGAAGATTTTCCAGATATTATGCCTTTGAGGAAAGGAGTGAACAGATTTGTTGTTAGCACAAGAAAGACACCTCTTGAGAGAAGGTGGGCTAATGTTGAGAACAGCGTATCTACAGATGGAAACTCGAATGGGAACGATGATAAGGTGTTGGGAACTAAAACGAATAGGAGCTTGAATGAGATTCTCGGTTCTACATCTTCTTTGGCTTCTCGATCTGATGATAAGAATGTTTCTTCCAGGAGGTTTGAATCTTCTCAGGTAGTTAACTCTGATTTTGTCCCGTTCGTGCCACTACCGTCCGATATGTTTGCGAAGAAGCCCAATAAGGAGGAAACACATATAGGTGCCAACAACCAAATGGACGGTGTCACAGAGGACAATCGAAATGTCTATCAAGAGGACAAGTCAAGTGCAAGTCTCTTTGGCAAAGAAACAGATGAACCTGAAAAAGATGAGAAAGAATCAGAGGAGAAATCTGCGAGGTGGTTCAAGAGGGTCACCGAACTGCACAATGTTTCAGATCTGGAAAGCTCGATACCAGAAGAGATTTCTCCTGAGAAAATGCCAATGCGTAAAGAAGAGAATCGGTTTGTGGTGAGCAGGAAGAAAGACCCTTCACTGACTTCTCCAGCAAACAAGAGACGAATGTCCATTGAAACAAAAGATTCAGACTTTGTCCCTTTTGTCCCTTTCCCACCTGGCTATTTCGCCAAACACAAACAGCCGGAGGAAACAACAGATACTTTTCCAGCCCCGGCGACAGACAACGCATCTCAGGTAGTAGAAGAAGAACCTTCAAGCAACAACAATCCCAAGCCAATGGCAGGGAAGATCAGAAATGGAAAGAGCTTGGAGGGTTCGTTAGTGAAGGAGCCTGACTTGTTGGACATGTCGGAGGAAGCAAAAGCGGAGAGATGGTTTAAGCGAGTGGCTGATATTAAGAACATATCAGAGCTGAGTCAGATCCCGGACGAAGATTTCCCGTCGATAATGCCGATGAGGAAAGGAGTGAATAGGTTCGTTGTCAGCAAGAGGAAAACTCCATTGGAACGGCGTTTAGCTTCTCAACGCCAGCAGAGAAACCCTTCTCCACTCACCGACTCTGATCCAGCCGGTAAAGGAGATAGATGACCTTGTAGTTGTAGCATAACATTTTTTCAGAGTAATTTACAATATACCTTTTTTTTGTTTTAGTTCCACTTACACATATTTATACGATCTTCTTTAAAACACTATTGTCTATCTAAAGCGACGAGAGCGTGCTTTAGAAGTGGCTGTGCTTCTTGAATCTTCTCTCCTACTGCACACAAACAAAAATATGTGGAATTTCTTCAACAAACAAAGAGTAAGGCTGAGATTAGAAGAGAGCATATTCTTGCACATAACTTTATAAACCAACACTGTCTTGTTATAGGTTTGATTCCAATTAAGGGATTAAGCAAAAACCATCCTTACCAACATTCGAATCTTTGGGATAAAGAGCCATTGTGACACTTCTTGGCCTTCTAAGTTCAAATTATAAGAATGCATGGATCAACCGAAGACGACGTCGTTTAAGATTTTATACTTTGATAAAACTCAAAACCTCTCTCTTTCGACGTGGCTTAACCATTCATCTCAATTTCTCTGGCGCTCTAGATTCTCTCCGCTTCTATGTCTTTCCTCGCAATTTTCCCGAGGAAATGGGCTAGAAAATCCGGCATAGCTATTCACGCCGTCCTATCTTCAATCGTCTTCCTCTTCTTCGATCTCATTGACGCGATTCTCTGCGTCGTTTACGAGCTTGTCGACGAGATTTTGGAGGGAAAATCCCGTGGCTGTTACTGCACGGCGGCTCCTCATATCACCGGTGAAAATGAGGTTTCGGAGACTTTATTCCGGAGGAGAAACGTTTTCCGGGAAATGGGGTTTCTGGGATTCGCCAGAAAGTTCAAGCTTTCCCGGAAAAAGAGTAAATCTAAGATTCATGAGTCGGCGAATAGATGGTCAGACTGTGGGTGCCAATCTTGCATTTCGTGGACGAAGAACGAAGATGGGAATCTTCACGTCGTGGTCAAAGATTCCATTTCTCAAGGTCAAATATTTCGAGAATCCGTTTCTATATATTTTATGTTTACAATTGATTTTAATGTTTCATGTTGATTTAAGTAATTAACTAATGTTAATTTTACTTGTTCAAGTCAAAGATTTTACTATTGCAATATTTGATTAGCTAGTGATTGTTTGCTTACAATTGATTTTAATGTTTCATGTTGGAAAAAAAACAAAAAACAGAGGACTCTGTTCAAGAACCGTCCGAGAATGTAATATTCATACACGGTTTCATGGGTTCATCATATTTTTGGACAGAAACTGCGTTTGAGCACATTAAGAGAGATCGTTATAGGCTCTTCGCCGTCGATCTTTTGGGATTTGGGGAGAGTCCTAAGCCAAGAGACAATCTCTATACATTGAGAGATCATGTACAGACGATCGAGAGTTCTGTCATTAATCCGTACCAGATAGATTCATTTCATGTGGTTGCACATTCGATGGGTTGCTTAATTGCTCTTGCTCTGGCAGCAAAACACTCAACCGTCGTCAAATCGGTCACTATCGTCGCACCGGTGAGTGATTAGTTTGCTATATATAAATCTTATCTTTTCAGTCTATTCCGCAGAGATTCGATTTGTGAAGTTATGTTTGTGTGTGTGTTTTTTTACAATTCAGCCTTATTTTCCTTCATCGCTTGAAGGATCGGTGTTGACCCGAATCGCTGCAAAGCGGTTGTGGCCGCCGCTGGCGTTTGGAACGGCGGTGATGTCTTGGTATGAACATATCGGTCGATGCGTTTGTTTCATAGTCTGCAAGCATCACAAGATATGGGAGTGGCTCATCAAGCTATGTACCGGTAAAAGGTAAAACATTTGAACTGGTTTTTGTTTATTGGTTCGGTTTAAAGATCAAAATTTTGGATAAAGGTTTAAATCTTTGTTAGGGAGATTCCTTGGAAGATAAAGGACATAACAAGACACACGCATCACTCAGCATGGCATAGTATGCACAATGTGATATGCGGTGCCTCCAAATTCGCTGATGAACATCTCGAAACCCTTATAAGTTCCAACGTTAAGATTCACTTGATACAAGGCGACCTTGATAAAATCGTTCCTTCACATTGCTCCGTTGAGATGAAGTCTAATTTTCCGGCGGTGGAAGTTGATATTGTCACAGGTGCTGATCATGAGAGTGTTATAAGGGAGAGAAGACAAGAGTTTGCTGAGAAATTGGAGAGCATTTGGAGTTCATGTAGAACAGGTTCAATGACTATGAACCAAACAAAGAAACCAAAATATAATTAAATCATATGAATAAATTTGTATGTTTTGGGATATTTCCTTAAACCCCTTGTTTTGGATACGGACTTTGTTAGGTGTGGAATCTGTGGACTTGTTTTTAGTGTTTTTTTCTTGTTTTCAACACACAAAAAAAATACAGAAATTAAATTAAGAGTCCCTAGTATAATTCTATCATTCGAAAAAACAAAAATTTATATTCTTGGAAAGAAAAAGATTTCAAGAGTGGTATGAAAAATTAGACGTTTTGCACTACTTGTTTCACTCGTTCCGTGCTAATCACACTAATCCGTTTGTTCTGCCACTAATTTTTAAATTTTTTTGTTTCCTACAAAACAAAGAATATGGATTATATGATTTGAGAACTGTGGTATTGAGTCATTGAAAGGAAACAATATTTTTTGAGATATAATTCTATTTATGATATAAAAAAAAAAAAATCAATTTTGTTTATGGGAATAATAAAAAAATGTTGCTTACAAGGCAACTGCAATTTACAACGTGATGGGGTTAGGTCTACCAGATCCCATCCCCCCGTTTTAATGGCGGAGATAACAACGTGAAATAGACTCTTCGAAAAAGAACTCATTTTTGCATCAATTCCCCTCACTTATATTCTTACTTTTCATTGCCCTAATCGATTCCTTTCTTCCTTCCTTTCCATTTGGGTTAAGCTAAGCCATGGACACCGAGTTTCTCCGAACCATAGACCGTCAGATTCTCTTGGGTGTCTTCGTCGCTTTCGTCGCCGCCGGTGCCGGTGCTGCTTATTATCTTTCTTCCTCCAAGAAACGCAGAGGTTCGATCTCGATTCTTTATAAGTCTTCTTCACTCGTCTTTTCTGGGTTTTCAATTTCACAATGAAAAGGCTCTTTTTTGTTTATGTGGGTACTTGTTGCAATCGATCTACTTGAAGATTCGATTGAACCTTTTGAATTTGTTGGATTATAGGGTGTTTAGATCCAGAGAATTTCAAGGAGTTTAAGCTTGTTAAGAAGCAACAAATCAGTCACAATGTGGCCAAGTTCATATTTGAGCTCCCAACTTCTACCTCTGTGTTGGGTCTTCCTATTGGACAACACATCAGTTGCAGGTTTGGGCTTCCATCATCTTCTCCTGATTATTCTCTCAACTTTCATACTCAAACCTATATCAAATGGCTGGGAACATACTCATTTGTAGACTTTAGGTTCCGTTTCTGTGTTTGAAATTCCTTTTTAGAGAGTTCCGATAGATGTTGTGATGATTACAATGACATTCTCTATAGGGGCAAGGATGCTCAAGGAGAGGATGTTATCAAGCCATACACTCCGACAACGTTAGATTCGGACATTGGACGCTTTCAGCTTGTCATTAAGGTATACGCTTAAAGTCACTTCTCAGCTTAACTTGGTTTTTGATTCGGGTGTTCTTCCTCCCTAATTTAATCGAAAAACGCTTAGATGTATCCGCAAGGAAGGATGTCTCATCATTTCAGGGAAATGCGTGTTGGAGACCATCTTGCTGTAAAGGGACCTAAGGTACTTTTTCATTCATCTTGATCTTACTTTCGAAATTGTTATTATATATATATACTTTTCTTGAATCTCAAAACTTTTTTTTTTTTTTTTATAACTTGCCAGGGCAGGTTCAAGTATCAACCAGGTCAGTTTAGGGCATTTGGAATGCTTGCTGGAGGTTCAGGCATCACTCCCATGTTCCAAGTATGTCTGATGCATTTGCGTTTAATATCGTGTTTGAAGCCAATGTATCTGATTAAAACGCCTTCTATTTCGTGTTTGTCAAGGTCGCAAGAGCGATTCTAGAAAACCCAACAGACGAGACAAAGGTGCACCTCATTTATGCCAATGTCACATACGACGACATTCTCTTAAAGGTAAAATGTCTCCCACCTGCTGATTCTTATGAGTCAGTGAACATGCGTTGCGTTTCTATAGACGCTTTTCAAACACTAAATATGAATACATTTTTTTCTTCAGGAAGAACTGGAGAGTCTTGCAGCCAATTACCCAGAGCAATTCAAAATCTTCTATGTTTTGAACCAGGTTAGCCACGAAATCCAAATGTTTTGGCATTCCTCTAAAGTAAATACATTTCAAAACAAAAACAAAAAATACTCTCCTTTTTTTCTGTTCGTTTTATGATTAGCCTCCGGAAATATGGGATGGTGGTGTTGGATTTGTATCAAAGGAAATGATTCAGAGTCATTGCCCTGCACCGGCATCCGATATTCAGGTCTGTTCTTGATCATAAATCTAATCTCGAAACATTTGATCTGTCAGTGTTTTGAAACAAAACCAAGAACACTGCTAGAGAATGGAACATTTGACAAATTTTGAGTGATGAACATATGATTTGTTTTGTACGGTGTTTCAATCTTTTTACAGTTTATGTTTGAATTGCAGATCCTAAGATGTGGACCACCGCCGATGAACAAGGCCATGGCTGCAAACCTTGAAGCTCTGGGTTACTCTCCAGAGATGCAATTCCAGTTCTGATTACTTTTGATTGCTCCAAAATGGAACTATCTAAAAACCCATTTCTCTGATCAATAATTTTAGTTACAATCCCAACTTGAGAGTTGTGTCATAATTGAGTGAGAGTTGTATTTCTGTTGCAAGCTTCATAAACCCCTTGTCCGTTTATGTGTTTGAAATCCCAATGGGAAGTTTGGTTAACGATTTGGGACTTAGGCATCTGGTTAACGTATACCGGTTTGGTTTGGTATCATATAAAGTCTTGATGGTGACATCCACGTGACCTACCCTGTTTGTTTTGTTTTTGGTATGTTGCAATCAATTTGGGCTACTGACCTACTACTTACTATACATGAATAAAGAGAATCATAGCTATAAAAAGGCTGGTTGAAAATGATTATTGGTGGAATGATTATCATATTTGTAATTTTACAAAAATCACTTTTTGTTAGTCGGCTTGTTCTTTTCGAAAACTTTTTCTTCTTTCCGAATTATTATATAATGTTGTTTAGTTAGTATTTTATGAAGTTGGCAGTCTTTATATAATAATAAAGAAATAAAGTACTTCGCTCTCTCTCTCTCTCAGCATCTTTATCATTTTAATTTTCCTGTGAAATGATGAAATCTGCGGAATTGAACAACGAAATGAATTATTCAGACGAAAACAAAAAAAAAGAACAACGAAATAAATTAAACGAGCTTTTTTTTAATTTAAAGCTGCATCGTTCATATATAACTATTGATTCATAGTTTGATTCCTTCCTTGAACTATATCACATATTCACATGTTTTTTTNTTTTGACTAAAACATATTCACATGTTGTTAGCAATTAGAATATTCAATTCTATTATTTTCGAAAATGTGCATCACATGACCACATCGGATAAGATTCAAGATTATTATTATTTCCAAGATCTTGGACTATTGTCTCTCCGATTTTGTTTTAGGCGGCTCGACCAGAGAAACGTAATTGATTATTTATAATAAAAAAAATTCTTCTAGTTTCTTTATCCGCCTAAAGGTTGACACGTAATTTGACTAATAACGAAAAAAAGTTGCTTTAGTATTTTATATTGGGATAAATTGCAAAAGTTTTTGATATAAAAAAACTTTTGAAGTATTGGTGAACGATGGAGAACTTGCGTGGTTTCAATATTGTTTAAGCATATGGATTTATTAAAATAAAATTACACAACGGTCCAAAAAGAACGATGAATCCATGACTCATACATAGTACACTTGCTTTTCTGTTCTTGGTTATGAATTAAATCATGCAACGATGTTCTGACACGTGTACTTGCTCCTCCGAGTTTTCTTTGCTGTTTAATTACATTACAACACGCAACACATGCCACATCGCGACAATATAGCGAATCTTTTTGCTTTTGGTCTTTTCTGGTCAATCATCAAAATATCATAATTTCTTAAATTAAAAAGTTTAATTCCCGACCTTAAATAGTGTCTGTAATATCCAAAACTTATTAACATAAACGCAACTACTAATAAAACCTCCAAAATTGTTATAGAAGACCCATTTTAGTATTGGTCTAGTTCTTGTAGAAATGACTAAAAAGACAATAACTTTTAGGTTATTCTGCTAATCAAGTTTATAATTGTCGTTACGTAATTGTTATATTGTACAAGTCATCTTCCACCTCAACAAACTAAGCAAAATCCAATAATGTAATTAATTACCTTAAAGTTGGTTACATCATCATTACATTTTTTTTTCTTCTTTTTATCAAACAATAATAAAACGTTTCCAACATAATTAAATAAGATTGTTCATATCACTCCCCCAAAAAAAAAAAAAAAAAATTAGATAAGAAAACTTTCCTTTTTCGTGATTATTAGACCTTATATCTATGGCTAATTAATGGTTTTTTTTTCTACACCACATATATGTATCATATTCGTTTTCTATGTAAATTGTACATGTAAAGTATAAACTTTTAGATTGTCGTCATCTTGTATAATTATATAATTTCGTTGTGTATGCCGATTAGATTATTCACTTGTGTATAATTAGATAATTTCGTTGTTGACACAGTTTGTAAAAAATATTTTAAAAATATTAGATAAGATCAGTAATGATACAATAAACAAAACAAATTAGATGTTTATTATATTCAGACTAATATCAAGTCGTTATATGAATAAAATTAATCTTCTCATAAAAACATTAATTCAAATCTAGACCAAGAGAACAAAACTACAAAATTTTCCATTTTTTTCGAGTCTTCATCATTGGTCAAGCAATAAATATATTATAATAAGACAGTTCATATATTATAAAAATGGAAAATACATGGAAATGCTCTTCGTGGAAAGAGACGTGGAAATTTTCTATGAGTTTCTTTTGTCCTTCTCTCTACTTTTTTTTTATTTACTTTTCCATTCTCAAAATTTTTAATAATATTGTGGGAAGAAAAGGGTCTTCACACACACATCCATTGAATTAAGAGACTAATAATGTCTTCTACCCTCAAATGAAACCTTCTTCCTTAAGCTTCTCTTCTTCTTTATATATCTCTTTCACCTCTCACTTTCACTCTCCTCTCCATCTACAAGAAACACAGTGAACACAGAGAGAACAGAAACAGAGATCATTCACGATGTTTTTCTCAAAGGATCTTCCTTCACCTACATCGGTTTTCACAGCTTACGCATCAATGGCGGGTTACATGATGATGATACGATCAATGGCTCACGAGCTTGTCCCTGCTCCAATCCAAGATTTCATCTACTCTTCTCTCCGGTCTCTCTTCTTCCGTTCTTCTTCCACAACTCTGACTCTAACCATCGACGACGACAACATGGGCATGAACAACGAGATCTACCGAGCCGCTCAGACTTATCTCTCCACCAAGATCAGTCCTGACGCAGTCAGGCTCAGGATCAGCAAAGGCCATAAGGACAAACATGTCAATTTGTATCTCAGCGACGGAGAAATCGTCAACGATGTGTACCAAGACGTCGAGCTCAAATGGAGGTTTATTACAGACGGTGGCGACAAGAAAAGCGGCGGAGGAGGAGGAGGAGGAGGAGGAGGGAGAAGAGGCGGTATTGAAGACGACGGTAAAAGCGAGTATTTCGAGCTGAGTTTCGACAAGAAGCATAAAGATTTGATCTTAAACTCTTACGTTCCTCACATCGAGAGTAAAGCTAAAGAGATTAGAGACGAGAGGAGAATCTTGATGCTGCATTCTCTCAACAGTCTCCGATGGGAATCAGTTATCCTGGAGCACCCTTCGACCTTTCAGACAATGGCGATGGAAGATGAGCTCAAGCGTGACGTCATCGCCGACCTCGATCGGTTCATAAGGAGGAAAGATTTTTACAAGAGAGTAGGGAAAGCTTGGAAAAGGGGTTACTTGCTGTACGGACCGCCGGGAACCGGCAAGTCCAGTCTGGTTGCAGCCATGGCTAATTACCTCAAGTTTGATGTTTATGATCTTCAGCTCGCGAGTGTGATGCGTGACTCTGATCTAAGGAGGCTCTTACTCGCCACACGTAACCGATCGATTCTTGTCATAGAAGACATCGATTGTGCAGTGGATTTGCCCAACAGATTGGAGAAGCCTGTTGAAGGCAAGAACCGTGGCGAATCTCAGGTTTGGTTCTGCCTCTATTAGATTTCTACTATAATTAATTGGTTTTGGTATAAATGTTGGGGATTTTAACCAAATTAAAACCGAACCGAACCAAATCCTAACCATTTTATTTCTAAACCAATTGTTTTTTGTGTGTGTATATTGTACCAAACTGAATCCAAATTTAGTCTAACCAGACTGAATCTGATTGGTCTAGAGAATTAGTATACTTAACTTGGCATTTTTCTTTGTTGTTTAGGGACCTTTGACGTTATCGGGGCTGCTGAATTTCATAGACGGATTATGGTCAAGTTGTGGAGACGAGCGGATCATAATATTCACGACAAACCATAAAGATAGGCTTGACCCGGCATTGCTACGTCCTGGTCGTATGGATATGCACATTTACATGGGACATTGCTCATTCCAAGGATTCAAGACCTTAGCCTCTAACTATTTGGGCTTGAACGACACCACAATGCCACACAGACTATATCCGGAGATCGAGCGATTGATGGACGGGGAAGTAATTACGCCCGCACAAGTCGCAGAGGAGCTGATGAAGAGCGAGGATGCCGACGTGGCGCTTGAGGGTTTGGTGAATGTTTTGGAGAAGATGAGGTTGAAATCTGATCCGGCGATGAACAAGAAGGAGAGTAGATTGGAGATGGAGGAGATGATATTAAAGCGTGATACAGAGGGTTCTCCGAGGAAGAACAGCAAAAGAATCAAGAAACTTGTTCTGTTTTGGACCTAAGGCGTGTGTATTGGTTCAAATGAGATTATGAGGAAACAAAATTAGACAGACCTAAGAGGCTTACTACTCTAAAAGTTCAAAAACAAAAGTTTGGAAATTTCTGAGATAATATAAGTTAAGGTTTTTTTTTTTAATTTGTTTTCTTATATATTTTCTATGTAGTGTTGTGAACCGTTGTAGACCCATTAAGAAATCTGAAACCTTCTTTTTTTCTTCATAGAAATTGTTGAGAGACTTTTTGGAGGTACATTACCAAGAATGATATACAATGCACATAATTACTCTATGAAAAGAATAATGAATGTTATATCAAGGAAGTAGCAAATCTTTTAATATCTTAATCTTTTTCTTAATTTGTTGATATGTTTCGGGTAAGAAATAGTCTTAACAGACTTACAACTGCGTAATAGCTTTATGCGCACTCTATAAAAATCGGTCGACCAACTAAACTATATATATATTTTTTTTTTTGCATTGAGTACCTTAAAAAGTAAAACTACAATGTTAGATTACTTTTATACTTTGAAAAAAAAAGATTACTCTTATACTTTTAGTAATAGATATCTCTCCTAAAATCGGTTAATTCTATTTAATTATTTCGAATTAAAAATTTTGATTTCCGTATATTCAAAAGAAAAATTGTCTTTTTTGTTGGGTTGTAATTCCGAAAATGATATTTTTTTAAAATAAAAGGTCAATTTTTTAGAAACGGAATGATAAATTTGTATCTATGCTAATTATCAGATTATAAATAAAAAAATACAAAGTCAATTTTCGAGTAATCAAAAAAATAATATTCGGTAATATCGAAAATTATTATAACCAAAAATAAAAAATAAATGAAGTTGTATATACAAGAAAACTGACAAAAAATTTGTCACAAAAGAAAAGGAAAATACTTAAATACAAAAAAATTGTCACAAAAGAAAAGGAAATATTTTCTATTGGAGATATCTTGGGGTTTGACATAGTATCAGAGCTTTTGATTTTGATCATTTAAATTCCGCATTAGATATGATCTTAAACGTTGGAGTAAGTGGTGGTGAAGAAGACGACTCTGGTGATGTCGAAGATGAAAATGACGATCTTGCCGTGAACCTTTCTTAAATTTCGAAATTGGGGGTCACGTTAGTTTTTTGTTTAAGAGTATATGTATTTGTTTTTTTTCTTTTCCTTTCTTTCTTTGATCTTTTTTTTTTATAATTCTAAAAGTTATTATGGTTTTAATGCAAGAGATGTCAAGAGATCTTTTTTGGATAATTGAGTTTGAAAGTTTCAGGGGTTTTCACGGGTTATAGTTTCTGAGATTTATTCTTAAATTTAGA
Organism: Eutrema yunnanense; assembly: GCA_002933935.1. Classification (NCBI taxonomy): domain Eukaryota; kingdom Viridiplantae; phylum Streptophyta; class Magnoliopsida; order Brassicales; family Brassicaceae; genus Eutrema; species Eutrema yunnanense. The sequence goes on along the minus strand of PKML01007895.1, from coordinate 151,608 downwards.
ATTTCCCAGAATTTATATGTTTTGTTTTTTTTTTAATTACGGGGAGTTAGTTATGTTTTAGGAATTTCTTTGGAACGCTCATGTTTTTAGGTCATTTTTAGTCCGATTTATGGATTGTCTGAAACAAGGACAATTATTTGTGGAGTTGCAGAAGTTTGCGCCCACAAGATGTTAATATTCCTTTTTTTTTTCTAAGACCAAAAACGAACTGAAGTTCCATCCCTATTTTTAAGATTGAAGTTTTATACCTGGAGGAGTCTATTGACTTGTTTTGTCCGTTCTCGACAAAATGTTCACGACATATGTGTTCTACTTTGTGATTGCAGATTTTGCATTTTGCGTACCACCTTTGTCGTGCGGGGGAGTATTAGAGATATCTTGGGGAGCAAGACTTATCTTGCGAACCAAGTGTTGTGGGCCATAAGAGTCTGGTTATGAAGTGAAGCCCGTGAATTCAACCGAAGAATATTCTCATAGATATCCTATTGTGATAAGGATTAGAAAGATTTACATTATTTGGTGTTATCAATATGTCAATGTTAAACAATATATAGATATGTATCTTAATTATAATCTTGTATCAACCAACAACTCAATAATATATTATATTCTATAATATTTGACATTTTTCAATATAATTTTCTATATAAACAAAATATAACCAAAAGCCACAAGACGCAAGAACATCGAAGAGAGACCAAACCCTAAAGTCCAAAACGATGATGTTCTCTAGAGATCTCCCTTCTCCTGCATCAATTTTCTCAACATATGCATCAATGGCGGGAGTCGTCATGATGATCAAACCAATGGTTCACACATTAATTCCACAACAGCTACAAAACTATGTTGTCTCTTATATCATGTCTTTAGTCGGCTCTCGTTCATCGACTCTCACGCTCATCATCAACGATACGAACGGGACTGAAAAAAACGGGATGAAGAGGCACAACGAGCTCTATTCCGCGTTCCAGGCTTATCTCTCAAGCAAGATAAGCCCTGATGCATCATGTCTAAAGATGTCTAGAGACCCTAACAATAAGGAGGTCAACCTATACCTCAGCGAAGGAGAGGTTGTCTCCGATATCTATCAAGGCATTGAGCTCAAGTGGTCCTATGTAGCTAACATAAAGAAGAATACCAGGGTTGAAGATGGAGAACAATTTGAAGAAAACTTCAATTCGGAATGCTTCCATCTGAGCTTCGACAAGAAACACAGAGACTTGGTGTTGAACTCTTATGTACCTTACGTGGAGAGTAGGGCAAAGGTGATCAAGGACAAGAGGAGAATCCTCAAGATGCACTCCTACTCCAGAAGTTATGGATGGGCTTCCGTGAACTTCGAGCACCCTTCGACATTCGACACGATGGCTATGAACGAGGAGCTCAAGCGTTCTGTGATGGGAGATCTTGATCGGTTCATCAAAAGGAAAAATTTCTACAAAAGAGTTGGAAAAGCTTGGAAGAGGGGTTACTTGTTGTACGGGCCACCAGGTACCGGGAAGTCTAGTCTAGTGGCAGCTATGGCTAACTACCTCAAATTCGATATTTATGATCTCCAGCTCGCAAGCGTGTACGGGGACGAGGATTTAAGGAGGCTGCTTCTCACCACTAGGAACAGCTCGATTCTTCTTGTAGAAGATATAGACTGCTCCGTGGGTTTGCCTACAAGGTTGCAACCTGCACCTATGACTCTTAATGCTCCCAAGGTTTGGTCTTGACAATGAGTTTATCTTATATTATTTATTTTGTACAACCAATATATGGATCCTAAACAAGTTTTATGTGAATAGGGATCAGCACCATTGACATTATCAGGGCTTTTAAATTGCATAGATGGGTTATGGTCGAGTTGTGGAAACGAACGCATAGTAATATTCACTACTAACAACAAGGAGATGCTCGATCCGGCGTTACTCAGACCAGGCCGTATGGATATGCACATCTACATGGGACATTGCGGTTTTGAGGGATTCAAGACATTGGCGTCTAATTACTTAGGTCTCTCTCACGACAATGATGACACTGATCACCATCTCTACCCGGAAATAAAGCATTTGATTGATGGACAAGTTTTGACTCCGGCTCAAGTCGCGGAGGAGCTAATGAAAAATGAAGATGCTGATGCGGCGCTTGAGGGTTTGGTTAGGGTTCTCAAGAGGAAGAGGTCCGAGCCAGAGAAGTGTGATGATGAATCTATGAAGAAGATGAAGAAACTCGAAGAGGGAGAGATGAAAGTATCCGACGTTGATGAGACATCGAGGAGACAAGTGTTGACCCCGACTCAAGTCGAGGACGAGGAGAAAGTAATTGAAGATGAAGATGCTAATGTGGCGCTCGAGGACTCATAGGAACCTCAGGGTTCGCAGGAAGAGGTTTTGGTAGGGTAGTAAGAGATTTCGGTGGGAGAATGTGATGATGAATTTATCTTGGGATTTTGTGATTTCTCTTAAAATCTTTTCTCTTTTATTAATTTTTCATTGATTTTTGTGATCTTATTTTGTGATACATTAAACCTTAAACCTTGTGATTCTAAACAAGAATAGTAAATTGCTATTTTTTCATGATTTCTTTTTTGCCCAATTTCCTTTCACTTTTTGCATTTTCTTCATGATTTCGTTTTTGCCAAATTTCATTTGTTACTTGATTTCCTTTATTTTTTTCTCTCTCTTTCTTGATTTTTCTTTTTATTTGGTATTCTTTTTCCTTTCACAAACGGATTTTCATGAGAGATTACTTATTCCATTTTTATCATTCGAACTAAAGCATACCTTGTCCACGATGCAATCCCTCTACACACGATGAAATCTAAGAACCTAGTCCCAGATTGATTTTGGATTTTAAGTAAGTTGGGTGGGTTCGGGTTTTGAGTCGGATTTCGTTCTGGGTCAGGTTGAATTAGCTTAATCGTGGTTTTTTAAACGCGATTTGCCAGTTCTCTTAACACAATCACAAAATTAATTAAGTATGTTGTAATTAAAAGACATTAAATAGTTCGTGATGTTTGTTAAAGTAAAAAATTGTTTGGGGTGTGTAGAAAAGAGATAAAAAATTAATATCGAGGAAGCTATATACTAGGGGTAGTGTAACAAAATCGACCCAATTTTTAATTTGTTCTTAATTAGTGTTGGGTTAAAACCCCGTCCTAGTAAATTAGATCCAACTAGAACTTAACCCGCACTAATTATAGCGCGGTGTGATTTTTTTAAAATTTTTTTTAAAAAAGTTTTACGAAAAATTGCTTTTATTTGAAGTTTATAATATGTCTAACTCATGATTATAGATAGAGTTGTCAAACGAATTAATTTGTCTATTTAACCCGTTTTGCAGTGGACTAGAATTTTATTCGGGCTAACTCGCAAAACCTATAATCTTGAAAATATAACTCTAATATGCACCGTTTAATGACTCTAGTTTTGTGGTTAGTTCAAGAACTCTTAAAAAAGTTAATTTTCTTGTGTCTAATTTATTTTATAATAAAATTAGTAAAATATTTATCAACTTTTATTTTGATATATATTTAAATAAAATATAAATTATAGTGAAAAATATAGCAAGATTTCGAATATTTTTTTTTCTTTGAATATATATGGATTGATTGTTATTTAAAAATCTATAATATTAAAAATAATTAAGAAACTAAATAGTAAATAACCTATTTAATGCTTCTGATTTTTGGTAAGGTGCCTATTGGTACCACTCTTTGCTACTTTGGTTACGTAATTTCATCAATACAAGCGTTAAAAACAAAATATAACTTCTTTAATGATAAATAAATATTTTTTATATTTTCATCAATAATTTTAAAAGACAATTATATCATTTCCTATTTCAATTATCTTTTTATATTTGTAATGGCATAATATGTAATAACTTATATAACAAAGTTCATTTTCAAAAATGTCTTCTTAAATAATTGTATAGAGATAAACCTAAGGTAAAAAGGATCGGTGAAGTAAAAAAAACCAAACGAGGTCAAATGAGTAACGAGGTGATGGGCCGAGCTAAAAGACCCATCAGATTGAACATCTACGTTCAAAGGGGATTAAATGCATAATCGTTAGTCAACCCCGCCGAGACCATTGACTCGTTCAAACCGGTGAATTAATCCGCCTAAACGTAACAGTCGGAGCCTCGGACTTAAAGTCCATTCATGGCGAATCATGCGGAGTAAACGGAGACGTTAAACACGATTCCGGAGTTTTAAATAAGGACAAGGGCAAGGAGTCAAATACCATATTCCAACTCTCTACACCACTCAACTAAAATTTAACTTTAGACTCAAACATTTGTATTTTCTTTGTTCTTGTTCTTGTAAATTTCTCTTGAGAATCGAAATACTAATCCAGTTTACTTCCCAAAAACCTTGTCCAAAATGCTCTCGAATAATGTATGTTCTCATCGAGTAACAAACTCTCTGTTTATTGCTCGATAGTCACTCAGTTCTTCTTTTCTTAAAGATAAGCCAAATACCCCTATAAATTCTTTATTTAAATTTTTTGACGGTTGTACTTCCAAATACAACAATAAGTATTATGATTTTTTTTTCACTTAGTGAACATTATTTTAGAAATTCGTTTTTGTGGACCAAACGTTTTAGTAATATTTATTGAAATAATCCACACTTCAAATAAAATTATTAGAAAAATAAGGCCTATTAGCCATTAATAGGCTTAATTCTATCCATTCTTTTTTTTTAATGGAAATCTACAAGATTTAATAAGTGAATTATTTGTTTCCTTGAAGTAGTACAATACCTTAAAAAATAAACTAACCATTCGTAATGAAATTGCATATACAAGAAAGCTGACAAAACAAGTTTTTAGAAAGAAAAGGAAAATAACTCTCAATACAATCTTATTATATAAAGCTAAACGCATTAACGTAAGTGTGACACGTAGAATAATTCTTATTCACAAGATCATGACTCTATCATTCATATAATAAAAATGTTTACCATGTTTATGGATAATATGAATCAATTTCGAATTTTCTTAATTGTGAATTACAAAACATAATTTTAAATAACTAAACATGTGTCTTAATATAAAATTTAATTATATGGATCATATTTACACGAATTATTAATTTTAGAGTCGAATATAGTTTATATTTTACGTAACGGTACCTAATTAGTTTCTCTATAAAACAAAATGTAGCCAAAATGCACAAGACCAAGATCATCGAAAAGAGACCAAAACCCTAAAGTCCAAAACGATGGTGTTCTCTAGAGATCTCCCTTCTCCTGCATCAATTTTCTCTACATATGCATGATATATCATGGTTTTTACTCTGTTTAAGCCATGATATAAGTCCGTTTTATAAAGTCTTTCTACCATTTTGTAGTGGTTTAGAGTCTTTTACAGGTTTTAGCACGTTTGGAGCATAATTGGAGATATTGGAGCTTTCTGGAGCATTTTGGAGCAAAGCAACGTTCGTGTAGCTGAGTACCCGATTTGAAGCATCATTATCGATCGATACTGCCTAGTGTCGGTCGATACTCATCGAAGCAGACACGACCCACGACTTAATCACTACAAGAAAAAACAGTTTTTGTGACTACCATTTGCGACTACTTTTTTAGTCGCAAAAAAGAGGGACAGTATTGTGACTGATTTGCGACTAACAAGCCACTACCCATAAAGCAGATGCACAATAGTCTCAAATTACCGACTAAAAAATTAGTCCGACAAGAGTCGCTTATTTGCGACTATTTAATGACTTGCAAAAGTAGTCCCAAATTTGTGACTGGTTTGCTTCGGTTTAGCAACTTCACTCGATATTTTTTAAATAAACATCAAATAATATACCCTAAATTCTAAACCCTAAACCATCAAATAATATACAAAAACATCAAATAAATAAACATCACATAATATAAAAAAAAAAAAA
>PKML01007895.1:119523-144071 GCA_002933935.1 Eutrema yunnanense | reverse complement strand
CCTCTTGTTACTCTTTCTGTTTTATTTGATGATTTATTCAAACATGTTTATTGCTTCAATTTCCATGTCTGAGTAGATCTCTTGTTAGGTTCAGGGTTCTCAATAGGATTTTCTCTGAATGCTAGGTTGATTTGTTATTATGATTCACCATCTGAATTAGTTCTTCACCATAGGTTGTTTGCAAAGCTAATTCTAGATTGATCACCTAGAACTTAGATCTTAGGATAATTGATTAGGCACGAGAGTGCGATTAATTACCTTATAGAACTTAGGGTGAGCAAAATAACTATTCATAAAGAGATTTGGTTTAGTTATTTTGTGAACAAATCAAACTTGATTTAAAAACTGGTTTAGACTTTAGAATTCGCAAAGAGATTTGAAATTCCTAGGATTTAGACTTAGATAATACTCGCAACGAGAGTTGGTTAATTATACCTTAGTGATTTGAGTTCAAGAACCGCGCTAAATCTGAATCATGCTAGTTAGTTTATCTGCATTCAGTGATTCCCTGAGAAATATCATGAACCTATCTTTCTCCAATCGAATTTACAACCGTTTTAATTTACGTTCCTGTTTTCAATTACATTGATTTTTTAGCTTAATTCTCATATTTGTAATCTATTGTATGTTTCTGTGAGTCATTGTGTTAGACCCCTACTATTGCTGTAACAACTGCTTAGTATTTTTAGGGTATTAATTTGAGCATATCAATGCATTTTAGGGTATTAATTTTAGCATATCAATGCATCATTGGTGGGATTCGTCATGATGATAAAACCAACGGTTCACACGATAATTTCATAACCGGTACAAAACTATGTTGTCTCTTATATCAAGGTCATAGTCTTAATATTTTCTTTTCATGCATTTTAATAAAATACAGTTAAACAAAAAAAAAACATCTTACAATTTTGTACATAAAAATATTGTATAATCCAAAAGGTCATCACCCTATCTTCTTTCCATGAGCTCGAACCTTTGCGCCAAAATACTCCATTGCATCATCATAGATAGAGTTTCTTCTCCTACTTTTGTCTCTGGAAATACTTTCATTTTCTTCCATCATCATAGAATTTTTCCTCGTAAGATAGATGTTGCTTTTCGTGATATGGAATGGTGTTTTTGTAGAGTACATCGTCTTCCATGATAGAGAAATTGAGAAATAGAGATCATAGAATACCTCGTTGTTGGAATAAGCTTGTCTTATCTAATCGAAGAAGAAGAAGAATCAGTTGAGGAAGCAAATGATGAATCTGGGATTGAAATGATGGCCACGAAACCTAAATAAAAGAAGAAGAAGAAGATGGGTTACGTGTCCAATCAATTATTTAGAAGGTAATACTCCACAAATAAAATAGAAAATTTACTTTATTAGATTTATCCTTTTTGGTTTACAAGAGAATAAGTAATTTCCTTTTAGCAATTATGTTAAGTCTTTTAGCTATAAATAATGTATCCTCAAAAGAGAGCAAATGATCATCCGATTAATAAACAAGTTTTATAATTCAATTACAAACTCTCTCATTCTGAAAGCAATTCACGTTTCATAGAATACCTCGTCTTCCATAATAGAGAAATTGAGATGTTTGTGTATGAAAAAAATTTGTACACACCTAAGCAACAATATAAGCGACATTGTCGACGAAGGAGATTGGAGATCATGAGCGTCAAAGCGAGAACGATGCAGCGTTGAAGTGGTCCATGTGGAGGTGGAACTGCGGCATTGCAGATTGACTTCACTGCCATGAAAAGATACGATGCAGTTGAATCGCATGCTAAGAAATTTTCCAAACCTTGACACTCCTAGTTAGGTTCCTTTTCCAAACCTTCATTTTTGCTGTCACTAGCATGGCTAGCGGATGAGTTCACAGAGCATCATCCTGAATCTTTTACGTTGCTAGCTTAGTTCTTGGCTAGAATAATGAAAAAAATTAAGCAAGGAGTGGAGAGTCTCTTGTTTCAGAGACTTTGAGAAGAGCAAATCTTTCGGGTAAGAAATAGTCTTAATAGACTTACAACTGCGCAGAAGGGTCTGAGATTTGTCGGGCTAGAAGCGGAAATTGTTTTTTAACAATTTGACCTCTAAATACACAGAGCCGTGTTCGAACTCATTACATGTTTAATGAATCTCCACATTCTAAACCGCCAGAGCTAACTAATCATTTAACAATTTGATCTCGAACTTGAGATATTGTTTACTAGTACACATAATCCCACTAAATTTTAACCAATTGAACTACTAATACACATAATCCCACTAAATTTTAGCCAATTGAACTACTAGTAATATTGAAAATTGGCCCTAAATACATTCATAAATCCACCGGCCCCAAACCCAAACTTGATCAGCTTGTGGTCAAGCTTTTATGCCGCACTCTATAAAAATCGGTCGACCAACTAAACTATAAATATTTTAATTTCTATTTTGCATTCAGATGATGACATAAAGTTTCCTTGGAATATATAGTACAATACCTCCAAAAGTAAACTTACACCCATTCATTGCATATACAAGAAAACTGACAAAAAAATCACGGATCATAAACAAACAAAAAACACAACACACATAAATAAATAAATAAAACAAAGAATAGGATACCAATACTGCGGAATAAATCTTTCTTTGTAACTGTGATTTATGAAGTGATACGTACTCTTTCAAACTTCAATTTTCTTCAAACATCGATCTGTTCACAGCTCATCTTTGTTGCTATTTCCAACGATTTTGGAAGATTTTGGTTTCCTCAAAAATTCTTTGAACCATTTTGCTGATTCTTTCTCGTGACGAGTCAAATTATTCTTGTAGTCGATGTAATAGAGTCCAAATCTCGATTTATATCCGTCTTGCCACTCAAAATTGTCAAGTAATGACCATGCAAAATAGCCTGTCACGTTTACTTTATCCACACTGCACCAACAAAATTTAATCAAATCACTTATTTATTAACTATGAAAGTTTCTATAATAAATTAATTTTTTATAAATACAGAATCATAAATTAACTCACCAAACTGCATCATAAAGACTCAGCAGATGCCTCTGGTGGTAATATTTTCTATTGTAATCAGCGAGTGCATTCGGAAGTTTATCATCTTTTCCCAAACTCTCTCCGTACCCTGAAATAATTTACTATTTGCTTATTTAAAAGTAACAACAACAAAAATTGGTTTTTTTTTTAATTTTTTTGTTAAACGATTTGGTTTTGCTAAATTATTCGGCTTTAACATAAAAATCCTTTGCACAAAAAAAAATAATAATAATAATCGTAGTGGTTGCATTTTATTTTATTTATATATTATTACCATTTTCCGCTATGATAATCTCTGGATCACCGTATCTCTCCTTAACATATTTCAGGAGTTCCCTTAATCCATTTGCGTAGACGGCGAGTGTAGCGGTGGACGGCTGGAAGAAAAACATTAATTATACATGTGGAAGCAAAATTGAACTTGTTCCTCTAGTTTTAAGTTATAATAAGTTCTAAACCCTAATATGAGAGGAAATCATATAACCTGATCAAATGATTATGAAGTGTAATTTTATAGCATTATGCAAGCATTGAATAGCTATTGTGTTACAAAAAAAAAAATTAATTTACAAATATATATGACATTCTATGAAATGGAAATATTTATTTCTAATATTTGAAGTTCTACAATTTTGGGAGAGAAATTTAGTATACCTTGCTGCCGATGTTGTAGCCTAGTATATTCTTGGCTGAAAGAGGAAAAAAAAATATAGTAAAAACTGAGAAGAAAATTCATATTGATTCTTGATATTGCATCAGATTTGTAATGGATATCCACTTTAATCGGTAAACCCTAAAAACAAAAACTTACGTTCCCACTCAACAAGAGAGTCAGATTCCCAAGTTGGCCTTGAAGGATCAATGAGTCCATTATAAGCAGCGAAGGTGGAAGTATAATAATTGATCCCAACAAAATCATATGACATCTTCAGTTTCTGCTTTTGATCCTCTGTGAAATTAGGCAACCTATCTCCGACTTGGTCCTTCATTATCTGTGGATAATCACCATACGTGGTTGGATTCATGTGCCTGTATAATGAAAAACAAGGTATATAAAATCAAACTTATAACTTCAACAAAACCATAAGTTTAAGCAGCATCATGGTATCATTAGAGATAATATAGTAAATTTACCAGCCAAACATAAACTCTAGGGCTCGTTCAACGGAAGCATTGGCATGTGGACTAGACTCGAGAGCGTGAGGCTCGAACCAAGAAGGACTATGCGCAATCCCAATCTTCCCACCTTTGCACTACATATACGTACATATGGTTAATATTTGGTTAGGAGTGATATCAGAACAGCATTCCATGTATTCATAGGTTTTATCTAGTCTAATCGAATATCACGGACTAAATGAGTTTGCAACCGTTATATACGGGTCCAATATTAGCAAAGCTAAAAATTTATGTACATACCTTTGCGCATTTCCTAAACTCGTGAACGGCTTCAGCATGAGCCAAAAGTAGATTGTGGCTAACAATATAAAGCTCATGACCTGAGCTCCCTCCAAGACAAGTCTTGTTGACATAGTTCGAGCAACGTCCTGGCGCTTTCTTCCCAATGTCGTAACCGGCTCTACTAAACACCCATGGCTCGTTGAAAGTGATCCACTTCTTCACTTTGTGGCCGTACTCGTGGAACGTGAAGTTGGCAAACTCGACAAAATCATCTCTACATGTGCATGGGTTTTGATGTGTAGAAATTAGGATAAGTTATAACATATATGTTTTATTTTTTTTTGAACTATATAACATATAAATCAACTCGGATTTAAGAAAGAGATAACTTACATGACACGTTCGCTTAGAAAACCGCCGTATTCATCTTGTAAATCTTGAGGAATGTCCCAATGGAAGACCGTAGCTAGAGGAGTTATGTCTGAATATATTTATGCAATAATATAAATCAAATTAATCTCATATATTTAATATTTATATTTTAGAAATAATTAATTATCGGGGGAAAAAAAAAAGAAGAGGAAAAGTCATCACCATTTGCAAGGAGCTCGTCTATAAGATCGTGGTAAAACTTGACACCCACTTGGCTAACGCCTTTATCCTTTCTTCCATCTGATAATTTGAGAGAAATATTATCCGAAGAATTAGCTTATATATAGTAAAGATGATTAAATGTTTGGATGGATGGATGTATATATATACTCACGAGGAAATATTCGGGGCCATGAAAAAGAGAATCTGAAACCATCCATGTTTAGTTTCTTCAATAACTGAATATCTTCCTGCAGCATATACAAAATGAATTTGTTTTTGAATATCCATGTGTGTGTGTGATATATTGCTGCAAATATTAAGCTCGTAGTTTATAAAACCTATATATGTATACATGATAGTTACATATTTAGATACCTTGTAACGATGGTAGAAATCAACTGCTTCAAGGGCATTATCATTGTTTGTCCTCTCTATAAATATCGTTAGAAAATGCATGGTTTAGTATATCTAAAATGAAATCAAATGTAAAAATGAATTATGATTACAGATAAATATAATTAAATACCTGGGTGCTTAAGAGTGTAGTAATCCCACAGACTTGGACCTTTACATCCTTCTTGGACTGCACCTTCATACTAAAACATGAATTCCATGTTATATACGTTGATTTTTTTATTGATCAACACAAGACGTTTAGTTGTTGGTTAACATTAGAAAAACACTACCATATATAAAAAAACACTACCACAAAAGATACACTAGCACTTTGTCGTAAATATATAGGTGATGAATGATATACCAGTTGTTCACATTTTCAAGTTTTGAAAATGTGATTTTACTACTTTTTACCATTCATCAAGTTTTTTTACGTTTTCACGTTTTTGAAAAGTGATTCCATTATATACAACTAATATGTTGAAAATATAACAAAAATAAAATAAAATAAAACGTGATTATAATTTACTAAAAGTAAACGTTTTATAATTATTCTACGCTAACAATTATTCAGTTATTCTATTTTGCTATTCATCTGATATACCAGTTAAACATGTACGTTTTCATCACGTGTATTATTATTTAAAGATTGGTTCTAAATTTGTGGAAGTTATAGATTGTAGGTCCGAACTTCGTAGTCAGAGGAAAAAGGTATAAAACTATAACACCATTTATTGTTCGAAGTATGCATGAGATGCAAACTATATTTTCATAGTTCATACTATTCGTCGTCATAAACGATATATCTTTTCTACAATACCTGAAATGCGGCAGAAGCAGCTCCAAAAATAAAACCTTGAGGGAAAATAGCCCGATTAAGTGATGTGGACGTGGAAGAACATAATGGCCCGTTCTTAGACGCCAAAACATAGTTTACAATAGAAAGCAGTAAAACTAAACCCGAAATCACAAACTTTGCAGTAGACATTGCTTAAGTTGAAACTATGTAAGGATTGTTGTTGAGTAATTAATGAAAGTTGAGAGAGCCATCAATGCTCTTTATATATGGTTTATTATGCGAAAGAGCTCCGAAATTCAGGTCAAATTCTGGTATAATTATGACTTTTCTTTGGAGTATCTCTGCTCGCTAATTATATGAAAGCAAGAGATTCTCAAAATGATTACGGGCACTTGATGTTCAAGGAATGCATCCATTCGACAAGAAAAAGTCAATTTATGTGTATGAGTTTTTTTTTACCAATAAATTAAAAAATTACTGTTATGGCCGCCGCATACGATTTTTTTTTGACCAATAAATTGAAAAGTTACTGTTATGGCTGCCGCATCCTGTATGTCATGCAAGTCAAATTACAACATAACATTCAGCTTATAAAAATGTATTTGTCACCAGAACTTAACCCCTGCAATAATTAGCGCGGGCTAATTTTTTTTTAATAAATTATTTTGAAATTTNAAGGTGCGGCTGGAGTTATTTAGGGTTGTTTGTAAATAAATGCTCTAATATTTATAGAACTTTAAGAAGAAGCAAATGATTAGGTTAATTGTTTGTGGCCGACGACTATAAATCGGTATCGCTAGGGTTTAAATCATTATGGTTTACCATTTTTAGTTATGAAACTGAATTACACAATTAATACGATATCGAGTTTAGTAAATGTCGGTTATAGCTAATTAGTAAAAGTCGGTTTTAGTAAAATCGACAACGGATTGGAGCATTAAACCGAGATTATGTGGTCAAAATTTGGGTTATGATTCAAACCAAGTGACATATTAACTCGACGCCGGTTCGTTTTAAGTGAATTAGACACGTCAGCATCTCATAACGAATGAAAATAAGACACATAATCAAAAAAAAAATCGATTTAGGGAGAATCGATGTGAGACCGCCACATAAGATTATGACTTCACAAATAATAGTATGATTGATTATTATTTAAAATATATAATAGATAACATTTTGCATGGTCATTACAGTTTTCGAGTAACACTTTATTGACATGATATTTTCCCAATTGCAACCTCAACATGACACTAAAGATTTTGCAATTTTGAAACGCAACCGTTTTTGAGAGGAAACAGAGTCTTCTCAAAAACGGTTGCGTTTCAAAATTGCAAAATCCTCACACTTGGCTTCGGTGATAAATCTCCATCATCTGAAAAAGTAATCTATCCTCTAGATAATTTCGATTTTTGATTGAACTTCATAGAAGTCACAAATGGATGTGTTGCGTACACTGTCGTGAAGCTTGATAATCTGTGGATCCTCGGGTCTTCGCATAAGGGTTTGCTCTTTTATTGACCATCGATTGCTTTTGGCCTGGTAAAGATTTCTACATATTCCAATGTTCTCTTTTGCTGATTTTCAGATTCACTAATGACACTTCAAGATCAGAGATTGTCTTCCAAAGCAATATCATTACACAGAAGTTTTCAAATATTAATTACAAAGGGAGAATCGAAATCTGAAGTCACCAGAATATAAGGGATCAATGTATATTAATCGTATAAGGATTTAATTGTCACTTGTTATACCCTAGAGCAGGGCCTTAGAGTCTTCTTAGAGTCTGTATAAATACATGTACATTTACTCTTAATAAACATAACATTCAGCTTCTATATGGTATCAGAGCCCTAAAACCTAAACTTTTTGCCACCTCCTCCACCAATGGAGCCGAAACCATCATTATATAGAAGGTGAAAGAAGAAACGTCGAAGAAATACGAATATTCTTTAAATTCAGAAATTATTACCTTGATTTCAGAAATTTCCGCTGACATAAACCACACTGCGGCTTTTGGGCCGGAATAGCCCAATTTTAGAGGACCATTAGTTTTATTGTCCGTACTAGCCTATTTTCCTCTCCCCAAAAAAAAAAAAAAAAATTTCCCTAATATAGTTTTAATGTTTTAGGCATTTCCCACTAGTTTTGTTTCTTTTCCGGAAGAAGCCCACAAACTTACAAGGTTTGCAACAAAGACCTCTCTTCTACTCATTATGACCGTACTATGATCGGTTCCGGCGATAACCTCGACTTCAACCTCCGGGAACTTGGCTTTCATGTTCCATAGACAATCAATAGGAACAATAGCATCTTTATCCCCTTGCACCACATTGATTTTAACGCCGGAATTGATCAAAGTTTCAAGGTGTTTATCCGTGAATTTCGCCCCTCCGCATATCACATTGTGCATGCTGTGCCACGCGGATTGATGTGTGTGCTTCATCAATTCTGTTATCGCCGTCGGTAGTTTCCTAAACATCGAAGAAAACAGAGTGTTCAAAACAGGTTTCCGTGGCAATCAAGCAATAGTCTTTAGCTATATTTACATACCTTCTCCAAGTTACAATTTTGATGATCATCTCCCATGTACGGTGGTGCCTACAAACAACCAAGCAAACGCCACGGCCAATGTGCTCGTACCAAGCCATCATCGCCGAGAAAAACGAAGTCGGCGGCCAAAGTTTCTTCTCGGCGATCACATCAAGAGCATCACAACTTGCTCCTCCTGTTGAATCGGCAAAATACGGCTAAATCCCAAGAGAAAAAAAACAAATTTCAGAACAAACGTTAACGTTGTTTAAAACCGTGTTTTCAAAAGGATTCGGATTTTTATGATGGGGAAACTCACCGGAGCTACTAAAGCAACGGACTTGACACTGCCGGAGAATTTGGCAGCTAAGGCCACTGCAATGATGCATCCCATGGAGTGTGCTACAACATGGAACGAAGTCAAATTGTTTGGTAAAATAACCGATTTCTCGATCATTTCAACATGCTCTTTTAACGAATATCGACTGTCTCTTGGTTTCGGACTGTCTCCGAATCCTAGAAGATCGACCGCAAAAAATCTGTAGTTAGTATTCTCGGTGGTCTCGGGTAGATATTTGAACACTGTGTTGGTCCAAAACGATGAAGATGTTAAGAATCCGTGTATGAAAATAACGTTCTCTACCGGTTTGTTGATCATCAACAAATCTGATCAAATGAAAAAATTGAGGTGTTAACCGTAACATAATGATTGAATTTACAGTTTAAGTTAAGTACTAATTTACCTTGAGATATTGAAGGTTGCTTGACGATCACGTTAAGTTTATCGGTGTTGGTCCAAGAAACACAATTATTGCAACCACAATCAGACCACCGGTTTGCAAACTCACGAGGGACTTTCTTCATTTTGTCGGGAAAAATGAATTTTCTTAAGAAAGTAACGATACCGATTTTCTTGATGATCTCCGGGAGTTTTCTCGCAAACCGGAGAAAACCGGCTTGTCGGAAAATGTTTCTCCTCCGGTAAAGAGTCTCCGACAAGTGTTGATGGCTTGAGAGAAACTCGTATCCTGCGAAATCTGTTGTCTCTTGAGGGCTTTTACAATGACAGGACTGTAATTTTTCTTCCATAACCAGGTCGAGGAATCTGAAAACGATGCAGAGAAAATCGTCGAGAAGGTCAAAAAGGAAGAAAACGGCCGAACTCGGAGCTCCGTTGATTACTGAAATACATTTTTCTGGGAAACTCGAAGCAATCATCATAGGGACTTTGAGAGAGAGAGAGAGAGAGAAGCAGAGACTCTGTGAAGAAGAAACATATCTTAAGACAGGTTTTTATACACTTTACTAAGTACAAATACTTATGATTTAACAGGAGTTAATTAATTATTCGTTGTAGTATATATTATGATTAATAGATTGTGTTTATTACATTGATATTTAAACCGTATAGATTTTTAATTCTGTAACTTTCACGAAATTTCCTCCAAACTAGAAGTAATAAAACCTTGACCAATTCTTTTTCAAAAATTAATGCCTGAAATTTGGCTATCCACCTAATTAACCATTTTCAATGGCATTTTTGGGTCTTTTTTTTTTTTGGGTGCAAAAGTCTTTGTTTTTAATAAGTCTACTCCGATGACAACAAAATGAGTGTATGTATGTGTCACATGAAGACTGCATTATTTTATTACTAAAAATCCTTTTAAACTATCTTTTAAATGCCAGTCCCTTATTAGTTAGGTGAAAATTTGACTTATATTTTTTAGTCAAATTTTGAAAATGAAAAAAACCCAACTATCCTTTTTCAATCTAAATAGTAAGAAACTATCATGGTGATGTTGAAAAAAAACCAACTATATATAATATATCCTTTTTCAATCTAAGTCATCTCAATAGTATACGTGGAAACTATCATGGTGATGTTGAAAATAATGAGAATTGTATTTTATCCAATTTCAATCTAAGGCATCTCAATAGAGTTATAGTTGCCCGGTTATATTTATTTGAAACCAAATAGTCTTGGGCTGGTGGTAAGGGATATTTATGTGGATTCCCCCATCCGGCTTCGAGTCGTTTTGGCCACATAGCCGCACAATTTCTTAAACAATTGCGTGAACCCGGATGTGAGGCCTACTAAAGATTAATCTGGATCCAAAGGGTCTAAGATCACTCCAAGATTTACCAAAAAATATATATATATATATATATTTATTTATATTTATCCAAAATATATTTTGGAAAAGATTCAGTTGAAATGTTAAACAGTTTATCCGAAATATATTTTGACCACTTTAAAATATTAGAAAAGATTCAGTTGAAATTTGCTAGTTTTTATATCATTTTTAAATCTCCATTCGTTTTTTTTTAGATTACGTTTGTATTGCTAAATTTCAAAGTTTATTTGACTAATTCGACGTTGGGTCTGTTCGTTTGTCGGCCACAGATGTCTACGGCTGCGACTAGCGGCCAGACGCTGCGACCAGACGCAGCGGTTGTTGTTCGTTTGGCAGCCGCGCGGCTGGTCTCTGCGACTGATCGTATGTTTGTTCGTTTGATAGCCGCGCGTCTGGACGCAGCGTCTGGCCGCAGGTAGGGCTGTCTACGTCCATTTAGACCCGTCCAATAGTGTCCATTTTGATTGTGGACAAATTGTGTCCATGTTCATTAACGTCCATGTCCATTAACGACCATGCCCATTAACGACCATGCCCATTAACGACCATGCCCATTAACGACCATGCCCATTAACGACCATGTCCAAATGGGCTGTCCATTGGTCAGAATATAACAAATTGTTTAAAAAGTAAAAAAAAAATCTAAAATATTGATATTTGCTTTGTATATTTAAATGACATATGGCTTTGTATATTTTGTATGTTTGCTTTGTATATTTTGTATAGATGTTTGCTTTTTATTATTTATTATTTATCAATTAATAATTATTAATAATTATTAATTATTAATAATTATTTATTAATAATTAATAATTATTAATAATTATTTATTAATAATTATTAATTATTAATAATTATTTATTATTTATTATTTATTAATAATTATTAATTATTAATTATTTATTATTAATTATTTATTATTAATTATTTATTATTTATTATTTATTATTTATTGTTTATTATTTATTATTTATAATTAATTAATAATTAATAATTAATAATTGTTAATTATTAATTAATAATTAATAATTATTAATTGTTAATTATTAATTTTTAATTATTAATTAATAATTATTAATTATTAATTTTTAATTATTAATTAATAATTATTAATTATTAATTATTTATTATTTATTATTTATTGTTTATTATTTATTATTAATTATTAATTTTTAATTATTAATTTTTAATTATTAATTTTTAATTATTATTTTTTATTTTTTATTATTTATTAATTATTATTATTTATTATTTATTATTTATTATTTATTATTTATTATTTATTATTTATTATTTATTATTTATTATTTATTATTTATTATTTATTATTTATTATTTATTATTTATGCTTAGACAAAATTGGACCAAGCCCGTTTTGTCCGTGGACAAAATTGTACCAAGCCCATTTAATCCGCTTTGCATATGGACATGTACAAGACCGTCCATAATTTGTTGGACATGGACGAACAATGGGCCGCCCGTCCATTTTGACACTTCTTCAGTAACATTTATATCACTTTATCATTGATTGTGTCGTATATATAGTACATATATAATTCGAGCCCTCTCCTCATTAATCATCAATCATCTTCCATTTATTTACTCTTTTTTTCTTCTAATTATATCTTAATTAGAATCCAAATGTATTGATTATGAATGAATTGGCTTATGCTTTGAAAAAGATTATTAATGACACTGATTTTAAGTTATATTACAAAACATAAATAATTTTATTAAAACGTTTAAATACATCATTCAAAAACTTAAATGAAAATTAACAAATATCATAATAATTATTTTTAATATTTAAAAAATATATCAAATATATATATACTACCATGGTAAATTATATGATATATAATATGGTTATTTAATAGTACTGTGTGCTATTATATCATTAAGCAAATGGTTTGATAGTATTTGATAGTGAGATCTCTTACTATACTCTCTTTTTAGCTTTATTGATTTTTCAGAGCTAGCTAATGTGTAAGTTTAAATTTCTCTAATCTTTCAAGTATGATCCAAAAAATTATAACCTTAATATATGCATTTCAATAAAATAACTTTTAACAAAAAAAAAAAAACTAACAATTTTGTACATAAAACAAAAAAATCGCTGGAATTTTATAATCCATACTCCATAGAAGTAACTTCTTTATATAATTGATTTTATTTTTGAAGTGAAATTCATCCGAAAATGTTGACTATTTTTCTACATGAAGAAGTATTGACTCTTTTTAATCATAACCACGTTTGTTTTTGTTTTAGACTATTTAGATAACTTTCTATTGTGTATATATTCCTGAATTTATATTTAATAAATTGCAAGAAATAATATTCTTTGTAAATTGCGACTATACATACAATAGAAAGTTAAAACTAGTTGTTTTCAAAATTTATATTATTGTGTATATATTCCTGAATTTGTATTTTTCAAAATTTACTATATATACAATAGACTACATTATTAGAAAGTAGTTGTTTTCAAAATTTATTAAGAAATGATGATTTGTAGGAATTAACATTTTGTACACTTAGCATAGTTTTTTAACACTTAGATTACCGTTTATAATTTTTTAGCATTTTTAGTACTATTCATGATAATTGAGCTCATATACAATATGGCGTATACGCATGTGGACGATACACGGATAGACTGAGTGAGAAGTATTTTTGTCATTTAAATGCTAAAAACAAAAATAAAAAAGTGTTAAGTTTGTTAAAAAAAAAATTTAAGTGCTAATATGTGCAAATATATCATCATAAATTATCATTTTCTAATATAATTAGATTGTGACATGATTTGTGTATATCTATTTATTATAACAGAAATGTTTTTGGGTACTAAAACATATTTATTTTAACATAGAGATATTTGCACCCAAATCACTTTTTCAAAGTTTACTTACAATTTTGTCACTTTTTTTTGTCTTCTTCGGTGTAAAATGACGATTTTGCCCATGTTTTCTATTAGTGTACGTGTTGTACACGGTTGATTTTGCGCAATACTATATAGGGCACGTCTGAAAAGTCAGTGTGTACAATATAATAAGTGTTAATTCTCAAATTAAGTTTAGAAAATGTTAAAAACTTTATAAATTTTTTTAGAAAGTGACAAAATAACCAATACTCCCTTTAACATATCGCTGTAAATAATCTATTGGCGATATAAAACATGAAATTATTGGGTTGCCTGGCACAAATTATGTCTTCCCAAATAGGACTTTGACGTACAATTAGCTCTAGGTTTTATGGTTAGACCCATTGTTACCAGCTACACATGCGAGACCAGCCAGGCGTATTTTCATGGATCGAGACCCTATTCTGACTGGCATATCTTATCGGTTAGTAAACGAAGTCATGGGATCTTAACTTCATTCTTCTGGGCCTAGTTGTACCCGTTAAATGTGCTTCCATTAATTTGGATTCTGAAACCCATATATATAGAGAGAGAGGATGGATACTATTAAAATTTCTCAAAATCGGATTTGTATCATATGATTTTTTTTTTTTGAACCTTATGTATCATATGAATGTTAAGAGTTAAATCGTATTATTAGATGGCTAGAATGAAGATGGAGGTAAATGACCTAAGTTTGGTTTTGATCAACAAACTTAGTTTGGTTTGACCAAAAATAAGTTTGGTTTCGAGCAGCAACAAAAAAACAAAAAAAGAACCAAGTTTGGAAGCAGGTAAATGACCATTTCGATGCAGATTCAGATTTAAAGTCTCTTGGTGTAGTTAAAAATATAATGTAATAAAATAATAGTAAAAAATCAAAGTCAAGTAACTTTTTATGGGCTTGGACGTTTACTAGTTGATGTAAACAAAAAAAGAAACGTTTACTAATTGTTATTGACTCAGGCTTGATATGATATATCGAATACAGAAGTCACTTTTATTGATAACAAAATTCCACCGATTCATATTTTAATGTACAAATGCATTGCTTGTTTTGTTAAGATGAGGATAAATTTCTGAATATATATCTATATATATATATATATTATTCTTTCTTACGTTTACAGTTTTTTTGTTAACATATCCTTACTTTTATAGTTGGTTAATACATTGGCTTCTCCTTTATATACACAACAAGAAAGAGAGAGGAGATTTACACATATCCTCTCACGGCTAAAGAGCAACGGCTCTTTCACTAATAATTACAAAATTAGAACTTACCAAATAATCACAGGTTCTTAAAAAGACCAATCTTCAACAATTTTGAGTTTGGAAATGTTAGAAAAGGAATAAACAACACCGAATTAGTCAAATAAACTTGAATTAACGTAATAAAAAAATGAACGGCGATTTAAAAATGATACAAAAACTTCGAAATCTATTGTTTTGGAGTTAGATTCAAATCATTCAATAACACCCTCAACGTATATATTATTGTTATTTTGTATGTCAATGTTTCCCAAAAAGCTTCTATTAGTTTGTCTAAAGACTCTAAGCATACATTTTTTTTTTGGGGTCAAAAACACTAGACATACATATTTATACAAAATAATAGATCATAAAACATTTCATGATTCAAACATTATATTTTTGACGGGCATATTGGTTATATATATATATATATATTGTGAAATTGGCTATTCTGTTTATAATTTTAGAGGATTCTAGAATTAATAACAAACATCTAGAAGTTTCTGTCTCTAAGACCATCTCCAATGTATATCTCTATTTTTTACTACAAAATGGAGCAACTCTAAAAAGGAGTTGTGTTTTGCTCCAATGTATAACTCCATTTTTTACTTCAAAAAAGAATATTCTAAATAGATTTTTTTGTATTTTATTAATAATGCCTTTTATTTCTAAAAGTTACAAATTAACCCATTTTTGTAATTTTTTATAAATTATGAATTTAATAAAATTTAATACTTATTAAATAAATAAAATTACATAATATCATATTTGTTGTGTTAAATTTGTTTATATTGCTTATCTTTAATTTCAGCACTTATTATGTATTTTTAAATTTATTTTACTTTGCAATCTTTTTAAATAAAAATTTTAGTGTTTAAATAATTATGATAGTCAAATACATTTTATGCATTTAAATATTAGTATAGTGTCACATGCATATATGTTGATAGTTGATAATGTACGACAAATACATTGTTAAATTAATAAAAAGTATAAAATATAAATATTTAATATTTAAATGATTAATTTGCAATTAAAAAAATCCAGTTCCATAATGGAGTTACTCCAAATATGGAGTAGAATATGGAGAAACTCCATTTTGGAGTGGAAAATGTAGTGGGGTTGAAGAGATATTTACGTAAAAAATGGAATGTGGTTGGAGATGCTATTAGAAAGTCTAGAAACTCCATACATACTTCAGTTAAACAAAGACCGTCCGATCAACATAGGAAAACTACATCCAACAGTTAGAAAAACCAAACAAAAGAAAGAGATAAATTACATTCGACGGTCCCTCTCTCTCTTCCTTATCCCTCTCCGCCTCTCTCTCTCTCTCTCTTTCTCCGAACTCTCCAATGGCCGGTCTACTCAAAACGCCGTCGTTACATCTCACACCTACTCTTCTTCACGCGCCCTCTGTACCCTTTAAGCCCTTTTGCGTCTCCTTCGCCGGAGGAAGGAACACCAGCGTCTCACTCTCTCGCCGAGCTTCTCTCCGGTCTATCTCTGGTGGCCATCCTCTCCGGTTACTAAACTTCGTACCGTTTGCTTCTGGAGAAGCCGAGACTACGGAGACGGAGGTGGAATCGAGCGAACCCGAAGTTCAGGTTTTTCGATTTCGGCTCACTTCTGTTTGCTTTCTGGGGTTTTTTCTAATGTTAATCGGGTGATTAGGTTTTAGGGTTTCGAAATTAAGATAGTTATGTACTTAGTTTGAATCTTATGGTGCGTATATTTGTTGAATTTGAGAACATGGGAAACGCTAATTTAGGATTTTCTTCTATGCTTAAAATTTTAAGCTTTGTTAATTATATTACACTCTGAAGGAACGTTCACATGAATAAGAGCAATGAGTAGGATTCGTATTCAGGCGTGAATTTCAATGTTTCTAAGGATACACCCGGTCCGATGAATTGCAGATTTCAGATTCTTGTGGCATTGCGTATTTTGGGAGCATGGTCTACTATCGAAATCGAATCAATTATGTGGTTGCTGTATTGGGGGTCACAGAGGATTTCCCCTAAGCTGCTTTTGGTGTTAATGTGATTGTTTAGGTCAATAGATTGTGTTGGTATTGTGTGTGTTGAGATTCTGTTCTCTCTCAGCTTATGAGGAATTGATATGAGATGTCTGTGGAAACTGGATTGCTTTCATCTAATTTTTTTCCTTCTGAAATCATGGAGCAGGAGACGGATGGTGCTGTTGGTGTTGAGGGTGAAAGTGCTGGCGCTGAGGAAGAAGAAGCGGCGGTTACCATAGCATTGCTGAATTCGTATAAAGAAGCTTTAGCAGAGAACAACGAGGGGAAGATTGCTGAGATAGAAGCATCATTAAAGTCCATTGAAGATGAAAAATTTCAGCTTGAGGATAAAGTCGCCTCTTTATCTACTGAAATGTCAGCGGAGAGGGATCGGCTGATAAGAATCAGTGCAGATTTCGACAACTTCAGGAAGAGGACGGAGAGGGAAAGGCTAAACCTTGTTTCAAATGCTCAAGGAGAGGTTGTAGAGAACCTTTTGGCTGTTTTGGATAATTTCGAGAGAGCTAAATCCCAAATTAAGGTGGAGACTGAGGGAGAAGAAAAAGTCACTAACAGCTACCAGAGCATATACAAACAGTTTGTAGAAATTCTGGGCTCGCTTGGTGTTGTCACTGTGGAGACAGTCGGCAAGCAGTTTGATCCAATGGTAAGTTACTAATATATCTTTCTTCTTTCAAGAGATCGAGAAATGTATTTTTGTTGCTCTTCTTGCTGGTGGTGTTAATCTCTAACCAGGGAGGTGAATCTTAAAATAAAGTGTTTGGGATTAAGATTAACTCCTTCGTATAGTGCTGCCGGAATAATCTTGATCAGAACATAGATGCGGTTGTTACTTTGAAAGATGGCTAGATGGATAGAAAAAATTATGCCTGAATGATATCTTGTGATGCTAATGGTCAATGAATCTATAATTCCTTATCCTAGCGTGATGCCTTTTGGTTATGACAAAGTTTGAGGGACACAAGGGCTCATGTGCCTAGTACGAAGCATACATCTCAGTAAAGTTTTAGAGACTTTACCGAGTGGTGATGGGTTTCAGTGAGTTGGTAGTTAAATTTACCTAATGCCTTTGTTTGTTGGTCTTTCCAAATTTCTAACAGCTGGCTTCTATTATTATCCTTTTGCTTTTCTCCTTGATGTGTAAAAGCTTCATGAGGCAATAATGAGAGAGGATTCTGCGGAATACGAAGAGGGTATAGTACTTGAAGAATACAGGAAAGGTTTCTTGCTAGGCGAAAGGCTTTTACGTCCTTCAATGGTGAAAGTATCGGCTGGACCCGGACCAGAGAAGCCCCGTGAAGCTGAAGGAGAAGAAGCTACTGCACAAGGAAGCACAGAAGAAGAAGAAGAAGCAGAAGCAGAAGCGTCTTCATCTTGAACGAAAGACAATCAAGAGAGCAGTTTTGTGTGTGTGTGACGGAGAGAGGGGTCCGGTCACGATTAATTATTGTTATTGTTATTGTTAAATTATATCATTTCTACAGAGTTTAGAGAAAATAGAACGAGATTTTTCGATGAACACTTAAATTTTGAGTATTTGATACCGGAAGATAATGGATTTTGTTATCTGCATTCAGCTTGAAAATTAGGAGTAGGCAGAGAAAATGTTTCAATCAGTGGGTTCATTACAACAAAAAATGTCAGTACAAATAATTGTATTTTGAATACTATGGGTGAACATATTGTGTGGCCAAGGTTTGTTATTCTGAATACTATGGGTGAAAACTTACGGAATGTCTTCAACTCAGAAAGAAACATATTATCCGATATATTGATACTATATAATATATCACCTAATTTTTGGATCGGATACGTGGTGTGTTCTCTAGTTTTTTGTGTGTGTGGACAATGCATGTGTTCTGTATGTATAAGTACAAATTACAATGTTGAGCAAATTTGCCCAAGTGTTTTTCAGTTTTGTCCCGGTTCCGTTTTCCGTGTAAAGACACGTGTTAACCAGAAACGAACCGAGAAAATATTGGTATGCGGTTTATTGGTTAAAAAGTGTAATTGGGTTTGTCGAGAGAGGTAGTAGTATTGACTTTCACAGGTTGCGAGGAGAATCATTTTTATTGGAACCAAGACAAAATGCTTACACCTGAATGCTGCAGCAAATGAGCAAACCCATACACGTGGACGAAAAAACACTATTTACGGTCAATTATATATATGCCACGCGGGGGAACACGTGAAACACGTGGACGACAAAACACTATTTACGGTCAATTATTATTACCAGGAAACAAAAAACATTCTGACTATTTTTTAGATTAAAACCAGTTTTTTTTTTTTTTTTTTTTTTTTTTTTTTTTTTTTGTGTCAACAGCCTTGATACCTAGCCCTAATCGGTGAACCAAATCGGGGGTATCGAGTTTACATACGTAAAATCTGATGGGTAGACTCGAGCACCTCGTGCTAACTTGTCTGCCACTGTGTTGCTCGTGCGTGGGATTTGTGTGATAGAGAAATAGGTGAAAACCACCTTGCTCCTCTTGAACTCCTCCAACTCTAACGTAAATGCCGGCCACTCTTTCGGTGTAGACACCATCTTCACCAACTCTGAGCAGTCTGTAGCAAAGGCTATCGCCGTCTTGTGGTTTGCAATCATGCAATGCATCGCCCAGATGAGCGCTTCCAATTCCACGTGTAGCGGGGATAGGCTTCTTCGAAGATTACGGGACCCCATAATCTTTTCTTCACATCCCTCCTGAGAAAAAAACCATCCTAAACCAGAAAATTTATCCCCTTCCTTCCATGACCCGTCAATATAGCAGGTGAGGCCGTTATATTCATTTTGTGCATTTATTCCCGTATTGAGACCCTGTTGTTGGGTAGATATGTCGGGTTCACTATTTTGTGCCGCTTCCCAAGTTGCGATTTCTGTTTCCGCAATCCTCAGAATCTCTTGTGGGTTTCTATCCACATTTGAGAACACCTTGTCATTCCTTGCTTTCCAAATGTTCCACACAATCCACGGAAACATTATATTCC
This sequence comes from Eutrema yunnanense, assembly GCA_002933935.1. Classification (NCBI taxonomy): domain Eukaryota; kingdom Viridiplantae; phylum Streptophyta; class Magnoliopsida; order Brassicales; family Brassicaceae; genus Eutrema; species Eutrema yunnanense. The sequence continues at coordinate 124,001 of PKML01007895.1, read as the reverse complement.
TTTCCTCATCTGGAAGTCTCCAAAATAGATGATCAAAATTGGCGAAAACCGATGTCATCGGGAAAACTCCCGGGGCCGATGGAATATGAGAGAGTGCCCATGTTTGTAGTGCTGGTGGGCATTCAAACAATACATGGTTAACCGTTTCCCCCTCCACACCACACCTAGCACATTGTGTGTCACAATTTATTCCTCTAGCGCATAGGTTCGCTGTGACCGACAGACACCCCGAGATTGCTTGCCATATAAAATGTCGCAATTTCGGTGGACAAGTCAATTTCCATGAGTGTGCCTGTAACTTCTTTATATCTGGACCGTAGAAATAGTTGTCGCCGTTGTCTGTGATTTGTTGGCCAACCTGATATCCCGACTTTACCGTATATTTCCCTGATTTCGTATAGTGCCAACCAGGCGTATCTGGTCGATATATACTACTGATGTGTATTCCGCGTATAAGTTCCACATCGGCCGGTTCGATGATTGCGTTTATCAATTCCAGGTTCCACGTTTGTGTCGCTGGATCAACCAAATGATTGACCCTGAGATTTGGGTAATAATTGTACCCTTTGCATGTTGCTGACCTCGGGGGAGAGGATGGTATCCATGGGTCATTTCATACTTTTATGGTGCCTCCTGAACCAACTCTTTTGATGAGCCCTTTTGTAACCAGAGGTCTAGCCGAAATGATACTCCTCCATCCAAAGGACGGGGAGTACGACTTAATAGGGTCTAAAGGGTCTGTGTTCCGATAGTACCGCCCCTTAAAGACCCGAGCGAAAAGCGATTCTGGTTGTTCCATTAACCGCCATAGCTGTTTTGCTAGTAATGCTGTATTGAATTCCTCTATTGATCGAAACCCGATTCCGCCGTCTAACTTATTCCGGCACATCTTCTTCCATGCCATCCAATGCATTCCTTTCTGTTGACCGTCTGAGCTCCACCAAAACCGCGCTGCCACACTGGTTAGTTTTGCGGTAATAGACTTGGGTAACCGAAAACATGACATGACATTAAAACCAGTTTTTTATTCAGTGAAATATTTGTTTTAATTATCGAGGAAATGTCAAACCAAAATTCAGACAAATTTCTGAAAACTATTGTAAAAGCATAGAACCAAAAAAATAATATATATATATATATATATTGTAAAAGCATATACTCTATCACTTAAAAAAAATTATAATGATCAACTATGATTAAAATTCAATTTTTAGAGTGGAAATTTCAATCACTCAACGATCCTTGTACTTATTTTTAATGACTTGTTTTTATTACAGTTTTCAATTAAAAAAAAAATAGCTACAAAAATGATTTTAATGGTTTTCATATTTGGAGTGGCAACTCAAACTATTCTAAAAACGTTAATGCCAATGTACATTATTGATCATTTCAAATCATGGACATAATAAATTAACAAGTTTCCGTACCATTTTACCTAAAAATTACCAAACCCTGTCTTCTCATATAATGATAGTCAGAGAAATTATATGAGAAGAGTCTTAGAGCATGCGTATCCGAGTTCCTTATTTAAAGGTGCTAAACAATATTTTAACATTATTTTAGTTAGTGGCGAAACCCTCCGGATGAGACAGAGTCTCTCGACAAAAACAAACAAAAATTCGACGAATAAGGAGATGACAGGTGTTTAGAAACGAGACCAAAAAACGCTTAAATTGATATCGATACTAAACTCTTCTGCATTATTTTATTCCCACAAATTGTTTTTTGCACCAACTCCAATGTTTAGAATTGGGCAAAAGTCACCGATACACATGCTCTTAGTTCACACCTGTGCTAGTATGACCCATCCTTTTTACTTTCGTTAAACCAACAAATTATGGACGACAAGAAAACAGAAAATTATTGATCTTCTCAGCCTAAGTAACTCTTGGTTTACTGATAATGCTCCGTAATTAATTAAAATTTCCGTCTCGTAATAAAGTCAAATCGGGAACGGATTAGCTAGCTTCTCCATACATAAATTGACTTTGAATCAATAAAACCTGACGTTGGTTTTGTTCAGCAAAATATGTTATACTCTCAGTCTTATCTGCTTGAAAGATATATACATATATATATTATTATTTTTAAAACCAAAAGTATATATATAATATTATTTCTCTATATTATTTTCTCAAAAAAAATGTATATTATATATAATATATGCTCATGTATTATCGATTGCGAATATATTTCAGTGAGGTAGAAATAAGTAACCTTTGAATTTTTTTAATATCATTTTGTATGATACTTAGTCGTGATTATGCTAAATACGTATTATACTAACATCATTGAGAAGTCATGATACATGCAGAAAACATCGCATTCTTATCATGATTCGTGCATATTATCTTTTGACTACTTATATTGGTCCTACTTCACCTATACTCTATATATAATTAATTAAATTATATATGTTCATATACACCCAACTTAAACATAAATATGGACTGTCGTCAGTGGCTACGCAAACTGGTCCTGAACCTACGTTTCATATTCATTCTTAAATACACAATTGCACCACAACAATTAAGGAGAAAAAAAAACATAAACTAAAATTTCAGAAAAAGAACAAAAAAAAAGACAACCTCTATGATAATGATCATGACCTACAACTACAAATTGCTTCTGGCTAATATACTTTCCAGTATATAAGAAAAGAAAGCAAAAAAATAATCACATTATGTGTTTCTTTAGTTTGAAAAATTTAAACGAAATTTGAAATGTAAACTATATTCTTTTTCATGATCTTGTTGCGAAGAGTTTTCTCTAGTTTGCTATCTCCCAATTCATGTATCGAAGTTAAGCGATTACAAACTTGTTTGTCGATGAATTTGACCAGCCTATAGACATTCGACGGGGCTTCTCCATAACGGCGATTATTACATTCCTTCTAGATGCAGTGAATCAATGTTTGGAAGACATACCGCATGAATGCTACCCAACCGAGTATCTGAGATGAGAGAAATCAGTTGTGATCATTCCCTTGGTGAAGTGATTTTTGAGAAATTCATTTGTTAAACGGGTCCAAAATTCTTCCGAAAAAATGCATGAGAAAAACAACTGATTTCAAGTTTCCAAAGGATCATGACAAACAAATATGACGAGAGGGAACATTCTTAATAACCAATGGTTAACAATGATATATTTTGAAAATACACATTAATAACTAATGGTTTACAATGGTTCTGATGGGCGGTTTTGCTAGAATAGGCAATAATAAATCACTATTTTGGTACATGATGCAAGAAAAAATAGTGATATTGATCCATAAGACCATCCGCATTGCAGATCCGAGACTCATGTCTTCCGTTTTTTTTTTTAAAAAAAAAATTAAATTTTTTATGTCGCGACGAATCACGTCGCGACACGTCATCAGCTTTTTGGGAAGACATGTGTCTTCGGAAAGACATAGGTCTCGGATGCTGATGCTCTAAGAAGTTCATCGAACTAGCGATCCAATCATATATAGTAGTAGTAAACATAAAATTTATAGTTTGACCATTATTGTTTTGATTGGTTTGAAGTTTTACTTCTAGTTATATATATCCAAAGATTAAGACAAAATTCGATTATCAGGATACAGTCATACAGATATCCAATGAATTAATTTTGAGTTTTTATTTAAGTTATATTTCATCATTAGGTGTTAATTATTTATAGGTGAAGTGTTTTTAATCTTTAATGTTGAGATACTCATTAGAGCATTATTATTGGGAGAAACTCATTTGGGTTTCTTAAGTAATTTTTAATTATAAATTTGAAGTTAAGATTTTTTGTTAAAAAAACTTCTGTTTTTGCTGCTTTATTGATAAAATCCTATTAGGGATTCTTAAAAATAAAATAAAAAAAATTATTAAAAAAAGGGCAATTCTACAAAATAGCACAAAAAAACTAAAAGTTCCCAAATTTAGCATCCAAGGATGAAAATCACAAATATAGCACCAATTTTGACAATATTAGCACAAATTTAATATAAAAATGACTTATAATCATTTTTTAATGGGAAAAAACTAAACCCTAAATTGGAAATAGTGAACCCAAACCTAATGTTTAATTCTATTTTAAATTTATTTTTGGTAAATAAGTATTTTAAAATAATTAATTATGCTATTTTTGGTATTTTAAATTTAGGGTGCTAGTTTTGGAACAAAAAATAAATTTTGTGCTATTTGAGGGTATTTCTCTAAAAAAAACATAGTTGACATAAAAACATAACATTTTAAACATAGATTTTGAAATGAGATCCACATGTGCACTTTCGTTTCCAAAATTATAAACATACTATATTTTATAAAACCAAAATTATATTGCATTTCATGAATTTTAAAACATACAAAATATTGCCGAAGCTTCAGGAAGAAGTTTAGAATTTTAGAATCTTAAAAAAAAAGAATTTAATATGTAAAGATTCCAATTCATTAATATGTAAAAAAAAGTTAAGAATTTTAAAGTTGAAGTTAAGAAAAAGTTTTTTT
>PKML01007895.1:64259-100165 GCA_002933935.1 Eutrema yunnanense | reverse complement strand
AAACCTAAGGTGGATCTACTCAGACATGGCAATTGAATCAAAAGACATGTTTGAATAAATCATCAATAGAATAATCAAGGTTCTTGAGATCTGATCTCGGACGAAGGGAAATCAGACTTGTCTCAAAACCAGAGTATAGAAAATAAAGCTTAAAAAGGTATCGCCTAAACAGATGGCTTAAAACTCCTATTTATAACCTAAAACACGACTTGGGGTCTTCTTGTAATTATCAGAGACTTCTGGGCACTTTTTGCAATTCTTCAATCTTCATTAAGTCGCGACTTTGAAATCTGCTTCGATGGGTATCGATCGATACCAGGGGGTATCGATCGATACTTGACGTGAATTCGGGTACTTTAGCCAACAGACTTCAGTTTCGCTCCAGAATGCTTCATAAACTCCAAGAATACTCCAAATGTGCTAAAACCTGCAAAAGACTCTAAAAGACTCCAAAATACTATAAAAGACTCTATAAAAGGACTTATATCATGGCTCAAACAGGGTAAAAACCATGATATATCAATCCTATATTCCTATATCTGAAGAATCGAAACCAAACCAAACCAGGAACCGAATGGATACCCGAAATATTAATTATATTTAAATTTGATAACCCAAAATTACAATTATAAATCTGAGGATATGAGTTATTTTTATACCAAAATGATTAAGAGAGCCAAAATAACCAAAATATACGAAATGTTTAGTTATATTTGTTAAGATTTGACTAAATTTTATTTAGATTTAATTAATTTTATTCAAATTTAACTAACTTTCATTTTATTTTTATAATTTTTTGGGTATTTAAAACCGAACCGAATGGAACCGAACCAAATTCGAACCAAAATTTTAAAATACCTGAATGGATTCTAAATCCTAAACCCGAAAATCCAAACCGAATCCAATCTGATATTCGAACGCCCATAATTAGCAAAGGATTTGTAGTAATATTAAAATCAAAACAAAACAGATGGAAGTATCCAATTGAAACGTGGACACATTGGTAGGAATGAATTGTCACAATTTATTCATAACGTGTAGTTAATATGGGTACCCCACGTGTCATCTCTTTCCTATCGAGTCGTCGAAGGTCTCTTTAAACATCGCGTAGTGTGTGTTTATTCTGAGGAAACGGGACGTAGTTTGTTACTCCGAAGTTGAAATAGTACTCACGAAACTAGGGGTTGAATTAGAAAGAATTAGACTTTCTATAAAATTTTAATGTTATTCAATGATGTATTTCATGAATTCTTTTAAATTTATGTGTTATTGGATTAGATATTTGTAATTATTCTTCTATATTACTTTAAATTTTAGTATTATTCAATTTTTTGATTTCGTAATTCTATTAAATATTAGTGTTATTCAATTTTATTGCAGTATTGATGATAGTGTCATTTAATAAAAATTTAATAGAATTTCAATGAAAAATTGTAAATAGTCAATTCCAAACATTTTTGCTGTCATTTTGATATAATTCATTAAAATTTCAATAAAAACTTTTAAATTACTCAAAATCAATTGATTTTAAATTTATTTGTATTTTTTTAAATTCAATAATCTATTACTCCACCTAAGAGTAATTTTCTGAATATTCTATGTGATTCTTAGGAGACGGGACGTAGTTCTTCTAGGTTTTAGTTTTTATTTTTATTTTTTATAGTATTATATTATATTATTGGGTGTCCAAATCGACGGCTCAAAAATGGCAACAACAAAAAAAAAAATTGGCTCAAAAAAGTAATAATTGGTTAAAGACTGAAAGGTATGTTGACCCCCCAAAACAAAACAAAAAAGGCTTAAAGGTGATAAGTAAGTAAACGCCCTTTTACAAAAGGCAGGCTATGTATGTACTTACTATTTTAATTTCTTTATGCATGATTAAACCTAACCTAAAGCAAATGCAGCACTTTGTTTCATTATTGGCCTATCTCTATCTCTATCTCTATCGAGAGAGAGAGAAGTTGGAGAATTCAATCTCTTTGATGCTCATTTACTCCAAAGTACATAACCTTCATTAGTCTTTGATTTATTCGAGGATGCATGGGAGTAGATGTTATCTTTTGGCACGTGGATAACACCTCCACACTCAATTGGCTCTCTCGAAGTGTATGTCATACCTCTCACCCATTTTGTTTAATTTTTTTTTTACTGAGTTATTATTATTTTGATAAACCATACCAACTTCATTGGCATAACTATTTTTCAGTAATTGAAACAAAACAAGCGATTTTTTTTCTCACCGAAATTAATAATTTTTTTTTTTGTTTTACAAGATATCGTTTCTCCTTTGTATATAAATATTTTTTTGCATGATTAATATTCATACGTATATATCAATAATGCAAAAGCATGTTACAAAACATAATTTCATCCAAAAATGATCAATCATAACATATATTTACCTTACCATAAGTTTTATATTATATACTACAAAAAGTTGGAGTTTTCAATTGTGTATTCTTTTCTAATACATAAAATATGATTACCAATAACAAAAATATATATTCGTAAATCATTATTCTTTTTTTTTTTGTAACAAGGGTTTAAATCACTATTCTCTTCACGTGAAACGTCATTTTAAAGTTGGATTCAACAAAAGTTAGAATGGTTTTAAAAATTGCAGACGATTGTTTTCCTTGAACAAAAAACAGAACGACATCATTTCCTTTCTAAAACGTTTCCACATCACTACATTAATATCAGAGAATATATATGAATTTTTTATATAAAGGTGTCTGTATATACGTATATATCTACTCAACCCTCTTTTTCTCGAACCAAGTTGACCAGTTGTCGGGTGGTTCCCTTCCTGCGGTGAGTGTCGGCTCTGTTGGTCTAGACCAGGGATCGATTTCCCGCGGGAGCGAAATTACCAGGACAAGCACTTGGCCAAGTGGGGCATTATAAGTGGGCTGTGTCACTCCCACCCGGGAGATTAGTCTGGACATTTAGACTTAAGATTACTCCCGAGGGCCGAAAGGCATCAAAAAAAAAAAAAAAAAAAAACCCTCTTTCTCTCGGTCTCTCACTATATGTAGCCAAGCGTTTTGGTTTAGTCTTGCCACATTTTTCCAGAGTAAATCCGAAAGAGAGAAAAAAATATCACTTCTTTATTTGTTTTCTTTTGAATTTTCTGGGTAATCATTTTTTGTTCTTGGTTTCTCCGACTCTTTCCACTTAAACTAAGTTCGACAGGTAAGTAGATCACTCCATACCTTAGTAAAATCCCTTTAGAATATACTACGAATATAGTAATATGTATATATACACATGCATATATGCATGTAGATGTTTAATGATGAATTATCTTTTAAAGATAACCCATTATCAGAAAACATATAAGTTTCCGGGAATTATGATATACTTAGCTCTCTAATCGCAGTCGCGCTTGCATAGTATTGTTGATTTTTCTATGTAAAACCAGGATGAAATTTTTTGATTGAATCTTAATTTATCTTTGTGGGATGTCTATGTAAGTAAGTAATTAGTTAAAATTATAATATGTTTTTTGTTTAGAGAAACTAAAGAGGAGGAAAAATGAGTAGAGGTGGTACTGGAGAATTGGAAGAGAGATTGCTAAATGGGTCAGAGACAGAACAGAGGAAAGAGAGTCTCTACTTGAGAAAGAGGATTGGGAGTGAAGTAAGGAAGATGTGGAGAATAGCTTTGCCATCGACTTTGTTCAGAGTGATGTCGTTTGGATGCATAGTGGTGGCTCAAGCCTTCATTGGCCACTCCAGCGAAACTGGTCTCGCTGCTTATGCTCTCATTCAAAGCACTTTCATTCGTTTCATCTATGGTGTCATGGTAAGCGCCTTAATTACGATCCATGATCTCTAAGCAATTTTTTTTTTTGGGGGTCAACAATATGCAATCTACAGTGTTCGAATCAAGTGATGACATAGCGACATCATCACTATAATTTTGTTTGTGATTTTTCATGTTTGCGTTTACAATTGCTTTTCTACTAACAATATGGAGTATTTACAAACATTTATTTGTAGAAAAGTTATTGTAAACGCAAACATGAAAAATCACAAACAAAATTATAAAAAGAGGAAACAACAAAAAAAAACTTTTTTGAGAACACTGAATAAAAAATTGCTGTGGTATGTAGAAAAATGTAACTAAAAAAAGAGAGAAATCAAGGGCATAATTAGATTGATCTTACTCAATGAGATTTATATAATCGAATCGCATGGGGATATAGAATTAGCGTTTGCGTTTACAGTTTGCAAAAGGGCTTTATAGTACAAACATTAAAATGATGTGGTTCCAAAACTTTTGAACATTTAAGCATGAATGTTATGATGAAGCCAAGATTGTATAGTTGAATCGCATGGTTATGTATATGGTTTTGTGTTATAGGCTGGTATGTCAAGTGCGACGGAGACGCTATGTGGACAAGCCTACGGAGCACAACAGTATCACATGATGGGGATATATCTACAACGTTCTTGGATAGTAGACACCTTTATAGCTACCCTCTTTGTCCCTTTCATTGTCTTTGCGGGTCCCATTCTTCGGTTACTAGGCCAAAATATTGAGATCACCAAGACGGTTGACGAGATCTACCCTTGGGTCATTCCTTATCTATACAGCATCGTATTCACCATGACAATGCAAATGTACCTCCAAGCGCAGATGAAGAACGCCATCATAGGCGTTCTCTCGACCCTAGCCTTGGTCGTGGACATTGTGGCCACATGGTGGTGCGTGTGTGTGATGGGGATGGGAATCCATGGTGCGCTTCTAGGACTTAATATAAGCTCGTGGTCAGTGGTAATAGCCGAGTTTGTGTACGTGTTTGGAGGGTGGTGCCCGCATACTTGGACCGGCTTTAGCACTGCTGCTTTTGTTGATCTTATTCCCATGCTCAAGTTGTCCATGTCCTCTGGCTTCATGCTTTGGTAATTTAATTTTCTGCAGGAAAAAAACATGATGATTAATTGCAGACCGCCCTGTTCTAATGACTCTTCTTGTGTTTGCTTTCCTTTTCTTTGATTGCTTTGAACAGCTTAGAGTACTGGTATATGAGCATCATCGTCTTAATGTCTGGATATACAGAGGATGCAAATATTGCAATTTCAGCATTTTCCATATGGTACTATAACATAAAACCCATCATGCAAGAAAATATGTAATGTTTTTTATACCATTTGAAAACTAAATCCTCATTTTAATTTTGCAGCCAATATATCTACACCTGGGAGATGAACATAAGCTTGGGCTTGTTGGGTGCAGCATGGTATGTAACTATATATGCACATTATCATGTACCATATATATATATTTTGTTTTCTTTGTTTAGTATTGTAATGTCTGTGGCTCTATCTATAATCTATGAATCGAGAAATGCAGCGTACGAGTAGCGAACGAATTGGGAAAAGGCGATGCGGACGCTGTGAGATTCTCCATAAAAGTGGTGCTTGTGGTATCAGCGGTGATTGGTGTGATATGTTCTGCTCTTTGCCTAGCGTTTGGCGGTCAGATTTCGTATTTGTTCTCCGATAGCCACCAAGTTTCGGACGCCGTCGCTGATCTCTCCATTGTCCTTAGCATATCCATACTCTTAAACATCATCCAGCCCATTCTCTCTGGTTAAAAAAAAATCAAACCCATTTGTATTACGCATATATAACTTATAACATAAAGTTTTAAATATATCACTGACTTTTAACCACAAAAATATAAACAGGGGTAGCTATTGGAGCAGGGTTGCAGAGTATGGTAGCAATTATCAACTTAGGATCGTATTATGTAATTGGTGTTCCTCTCGGTTTCGTCCTTATTAACATTTTCCATTTTGGTGTTAAGGTACGTAACATGTTGGCTAATTAATGAATTCCCATTAATTTATCATCATAGAACTAATGATAATATATAATTAACTGATATTGTATGCGTTTAATTACAGGGACTCTGGTCTGGAATGTTGGCTGGAATTGTTATCCAAACGTTGATATTGTCTCATGTTATTTACAAAACTGACTGGGAAATGGAGGTAATTTACTTTAGCTATAAAACATCAATATATGCTTTAGAAAGACTCAATATATTGAAAGTTAAATCTCATCTAATTACAGGTAAAGAAGACAAGCGAGCGTATGATAACTTGGACTATAAAGTTACCTTCTGTAGAATCGAGTACAATCTCGACGAGAGACGATGAAGAGAGGAAGTGATATATAAATCATTTAAAGAAGTTTTGAAAATATTCTTTTTGTCTTTTGAAAAAAGAATATTTATGGTATTCTCTGTGTTTTTTTTGTTTTCCGTGTTCGCTTAATCGCTTATAAGAAAATGAAGTACCTGTGATTAGATTGCATTATTAGGTTAATGCAACTTTCATAACTTTGGAAAAGGGTTAACAAGGTTGATCTTCCTTTTTTATTTAGAGAAAAAAGTCGTTTTTCAAAAATGTTTGTTATTCGGATTTATTCTTCTACTCTTTTTTGTGGGGGACTAGTATCAGGGGATGCTTGGAATTTTTTTTTATGTTCTTGAGTTTTGATTGTATATGTATTTTGGTTGCGCAAAAAAATTAATTGTTGGAGCAGTTGTAAATTTGTAATCATGAGTTTTGATTGTATATGTATTTTGGTTGCGCAAAGATGTTTTTTAAAAAATGATATATATCACCAAAATGTACTTTAATTTTTTTAGTAATTAGTTTAGTATGAGAAAACTCCGCAGTTATACATGTTTGTTTTTAGATATCTTAATGATAGCTAAGCCAACGTATGATCTTGTCTATTGTCTTGTGAACGGAAGCCACAAACGGATGCTGTCTATTGTCTTTGTATTGGTACATTGTCTCTCTTTTTTTGGGTGCACGATATATGAATTAAGCTCAAGCGTCTTATTAAATTGGAGCTTGAGCAGATGTCTCGCATATCCACCACGATCCACGAGTAAAACAATTTGCCAAAAACTAGTGGCCAAATGACTCACACGGAGGACAATAAAATCGGACCTTGGACTATAAACCAAATTGATGCTCTAATTAGTCCCGAGTCGAAGCCAACGTGCTACAAAATACACATTAAAACAAAGTTTCATAATTATTTGTTGTATGATTTATCTATAAGGCGATGTGTCCTATCTTAGTTTCTAAGCGTCGAGAATCTTAAGATTACAATGATTAATCCCAATTCCGAAACATGATGGCTCTCAGCTCTCGGGCTACTATGAGTTCATCGTCTCATTATCGATTACTGTAGTTTCGGTAGATTTTCCAACAAAAAATAAGTTATGTTTTTCCTCTTTCATCACCACTTTTAAATTTCAAATTTGTTTATGTTATCTCTACTCAGACAATCTTTTTTTCCGTTGGTAAAATATAAAGAACGACAAGATTATGATGGATTCTATCGTTAAAACAAAAACAATATGAGTACAATCTAATATTTCATGTTCCCTTAATTCTATCTGTAAAACATTACGTTCAATTCACCCTTAATTTTTTGTTTAACCAAAAAAAAAACTTTATGTTTGTCTGCTCGAAAATATAGGGAGTTCTTGGTTAGGACCGTAGTTTTTTTTTTTTGTCAACTATCTTTATAGATATAAAATTAAAATTATATAAAATACATAAAATATAAAAATTACAATACAATAAAACAACAAAAGTGAATATGACTGATTCTTTTTTTCGACAAATTTTGCTTGCAATTAGAATATCCACTCTTTAGTTTTTTTCCGAAAATATATGGAGCTTTATACTTTATTTTAAATTGTAACCGTAAATTTTTTGGCTATAAAATAAATACTGTGAATGTAAAAAAATTAAAGTAAAAATTTTTGGTTTTCAAAAAACTGTGTCAACCATGAAAAAAAATTGAAAGAAATGGTTCGCCAGGATTTTTCATAGTATTTTTAGGATTTTTAGAACTTTAAAACCATTAAAGTCTGATTGAATAAAATAAAACTTTAAAAACTTCAATATTTTTTTTTTAACTTTTATCGAAACTAATATTACGCCGCTTAATAAAAAAAATTCTTAAAAGATATGACTATTCTAGGTAGTTTTCTTTATTCTAATTCTTTTTTTTTTGTACATTTCCACAACTTCTACTTATTTCCATCATTTACTAAGTTTATTTTCTTTGTCTATTCAAATGTTCTGCGTTTGTTTTCTTTGTCTATTCAAATGTTCTGCGTTTGTTTTCTTTGTCTATTCAATGAACAATTTTTTTTGCTTTTGTTCTGCTTGCTGGTCTAAGTTTCTATTTTGCGAAAAAAGTTTCCATTTTTTTGTGAGAAGAAAAGTTTTAATTTTCTTCCCTTTATTATACTTTGCTGACAATTATCAAAATTTTATTGGTCAAACAAATCATCCCAATATTCTTGTTTGGATTGGTAATCTTTTTCAATAGAAATATATATTAAATATGAATTGAATACAAGAAAACAATGCATCTATTATTGAATTCACCTGATTTACCAATTTTGGTAACATCCATACGGTGCCAAAGTCATTGAATGAATAAGTCACCATACATAATTATATGGGCAATTCTACAAAATAGCACAAAAAAACTAAAAGTTCCCAAATTTAGCACCCAATGGTGAAAATCACAAATATAACACCAATTTTGACAATATTAGCACAAATTTAATATAAAAATGACTTATAATCATTTTCTAATGGGAAAAAACTAAACCCTAAATTGGAAATAATGAACCCAAACATAATGTTTAATTCTATTTTAAATTTATTTTTGGTAAATAAGTATTTTAAAATAATTAGTTGTGCTATTTTTGGCATTTTAAATTTAGGGTGCTAGTTTTGGAATAAAAAATATTTTTTGTGCTATTTGAGGGTATTTCTCTAATTTTTATATTATGAATCTAATGAATGTCTATAGATTTATGACCAATTGATTTACCTTAATATCCTAAGTAACTTCATTCCTAGTAATTGCATATGAGTTATTTGATTTGTATTTTCCCTATAAATAAGGATGATTTATTCTTGTAAATTTATAAAATACACAAGAATATAACACAACAATTCTTTTTTTTTTTTGGACAACCAACAATTTTTCTTCTTTATTCACAACAATATATTCATTTTCTTCCATTATATATATAATTTTGATCTATTTTCTAGTTAATTTTGTTTTAAACATTTTTTTTCAGTACTAACGACATCACGTCAGTTATAAAACCAATATATGTATTATTTTCGTATTAGTTATTAATTATTTATTTCAAAACTTGCTGTTTTCCTATTGCTATATCATAAAAACAAAAAAAAAGGACAATACAAAAAAGTGAAAACTGGTCTTCAGGTCAGGTCAGGTCTTCTTCCTGCAAACTTCTCCAAAATAAACCTCAGAAATAGGGAAAGTTTCAATCTTTGCCCTTCTTTCTTCTCCTTCTTCATCCAAAATTCGTTGATTTCCAGAGGGGTAAGAAGAGGAGAACGCGATTGACAGATTATCCTCCTTCAGGTTTGGGCTCGGAAAATGAAAGGGGCAGGTGTTAAGAAGAAAACCCTGTTGGTGAACGACGCTGGTGAGGCGGATACGGCGGTGGAAATCGTCGGAGATAGCCGGAAACTAAGCGGCGACGGTGGGTTTGGCAGTGAAGACGGCGGAGGAGGTGGAGGTGGAAGTGGAAGTGGAGAGTCGATTCTTCGCGAGATGGGTGATGATAGGCGTACGGAGGATGGGGAAGAAGAAGAAGAAGACGAAGAGGATGAAGACGATGAAGAAGAAGAAGGAGGGAAAGAGGAGAGGCCAAAGCTGGACGAAGGGTATTTCGAAATCGAAGCTATTCGTCGTAAAAGAGTTAGAAAAGTAAGCTCTTTTTTTTTTTTTGGGTCTTTCAGAAAATGTGGTTTTCTAGGATCTTAATTAGTATCTTCTCACGTAGGTAACTTCTTCTCACTCTTTACATTGTTCAATTGGCTGCTCGATGAATAGTAATATTCCTAACAGAGCAGAAAATCTGCGTCTTTTAATTCTAGGAGAGAAAGAAATCGCAAAGTAGTTTATAAGGAAGCAAAGTTTGATCCTCAAGTTGTTATGTTGTAGGAAGAAAATGGTGATTTTGGTCGCTTTAATGTCTGATAACTTCGTCTTTCTGTTTTTGGGATTGATTGATTCTGCCCTTTTGGTTACTGGTTCTGCCGCTCTATTGAAATTTGGTGGTGCTTTTGATTGATCGTAGGGAAAGGTCCAGTATCTAATTAAATGGTGAGTTCTTCAAATTCTGCTCAGTTTCATTATAAGTCAGCGTTCTTGATCAAACATATACTTTTCCATTGACCTAAGTTGTAAACTTGGTTGTGAAAGGCGCGGGTGGCCCGAAACTGCCAACACATGGGAGCCTTTAGAGAATCTTCAGTCTATTGCTGATGTTATAGATGCATTTGAAGGAAGGTAAATGCATCTAATTTAGCAGTCATGTGATACTTCTCGATAGTTGTTTCATGGATTTCCTTTTGTTAATGTATGGATTTGCTTTCTTGTTTCAAAGTTTGAGGCCAGGAAAGCCTGGTAGGAAGCGGAAGCGCAAATATGGAGGCCCTAATTCTCAGATGAAGAAGAAGCAGCAACGTGTAACATCTACGTCACATGATACTGCTGAGAAATCCGACACTTCCACATCTCTTAACAACTCTAGCCTTCCTGATATTCCTGGTCCAGTCGACCTCAGTGGTTCGAGTCTACTAAAAGGAGATAGGGAAGCGAAGAATGCTTATGTATCCAACCAAGTTGAAGGTAACAGCGGGAGTGTTGGGATGGTGCGACAAGTTAGTTTGATTGATGAGGAGAAAGAATACGATCCGACACTCAATGAGCTAAGGGGACCAGTCATTAACAGTAACGGTGCAGGATGTTCCCAAGGAGGGGGCATTGGTTCTGAAGGTGATAATGCAAGACCAAATGGCCTCCTCAAGGTATATCCTAAGGAGCTTGATAAGAACAGTCGTTTCATAGGTGCTAAGAGGAGGAAGTCTGGTTCCGTGAAAAGATTCAAACAAGACGCATCCACAAGTAACAACCACACAACAACCACAGATCAGAATGTGACACCAGAACTGGCTACATTAGACTCTTTTGGTAGAATCGCGAGGATAGGGAATGAGTATCCTGGTGTGGTAGAAAATAATAATTTATCTCGGAAAACGAAGATGGAGGAATTGGACATCACAAAGATCCTTAAACCAGTGAAATTTTCTGCATCTGTAACAGACAATGTCCAAGACGTGTTGGTGACTTTTGTGGCGCTGAGGTTTGTCTCTTTGCTCCTTGGTCAATTTTGAATTCACATTTTTTTTACTTATTTGGCTACTCCTCATAGGTCTGATGGGATGGAAGTGATGGTAGACAACAGATTTCTCAAAGTTCACAATCCTCTTCTGGTAAGATTATCTTTAGAGCTTTTTCTTGTGCATTTACTCATTTGGAAGATTCTAAAAGCTTTCCTGTTTTGTATCTTTGACGCCAGCTGATTGACTTCTACGAGCAACATCTCAAGTACAATCGCACGCCTTGATTCATGCCGAAAGAAGAATTTGTTTGTACACAGCACTTGTAGGTAGAAAAAGATTTAGATGTTTTTTTTTTGTGTAGCAAAGCAACGTGTAGAGTGAGGTAGTGGCAAGTTGTTTTTTTGTATCGCGTAGTCTGGGAGGTTTCAGATTGTATTTGATCTCCTCGGGTTCGTTATGTTCACTTTCTATCATAGTAAATCTTTTGCTTCTTTGTTTTTTTTAGCGGAGACTTTGTTGAACTTGCTTTTGTTCAAAGATCAAGTTCATGATGCTATCAAAATATATGGATATATATACTTATGTATACAAGCCAACAACTTTCACTCGTGTGTAACATTTAGTTGAGCCAAAAGGAAGTGGAAGAAATGTGTTCCTCTTGGGATTTGGTTGCTCCTTATGCAAGAACTGAGTTTCATATGGTCTTCTTTTCGAAACCCCTGCTTCATCTAGTTGCTTCTAAAAGCTCCAAATCAGGATTGTGAATGTTCTCAGAGTCATTACAGAACCGCGGCGAGGCTGTACTCGTGCTCTTGGATCATGTCTTTCAACGATATGAGGTGCACCACACATTTTTTAACCTCTCCAAGTGGGTTTAAAAGAATCTCCTTCTGTGTTCTCGATTGAGAATTCGAACAGGGCTTCGTTGTAAGCTCCCTAAAACTCACGAAAACGTCAGATTTTCCAGAGGGCTGAGAAGCCATGGACTCTCTCTGAGCTCTACCACCAGAGAATCCATTCCATCATCGTATAAGATAAAATTTCACATAAAGTCGACAATTTTTTTTTTGTCCTCCTTTGCTATATTAGCGTAAACAGGTTTCTATTATCTTCCAGTGATTCTCTGAAAACCTGGAAACCATGAGAGCGATATTCAGAGCTCAGGAGTCAAAGGTTCCAACTTTATAACGACGCGTGGCAGAGTCAAAATGAAAGCTTTTTTGTCCTCATTGCTATGGCAGCGTAAACGCCTAAACGGTAAAATATCATCATCCAGTGATTCTGGAACCTTGAAAAATATAATTTTACTCGAACGTTTCCAACTTTATAATCAAACCTCCCAAAAACTTTCCTAAAATCTCCAAAATTGTTAAACAAGTATACACATATATGGCATTTGACAGAATTGGAGCGTTCAAAAGTAGAAAATATAAATACATAATGTGATTAGAGTTTGGATTTTTGAGTCAAGAGATAGAAACAATGGTACATACGTTGTTCTTGCGGAAAGTTCTAATCAATGTTGTAGAATCACTCAAGAAGGTGGTGAATCCAGTCCTTTACAATAACCGGCGAACCATACCAAGGTCTGGTATTATCGTCTGAACCAACAGGCGAGTGGTAAACACCATCGAAGCTAACATTAAGCGCACCTTCAAGATGAGCTGAAACCTCAGGGACCACTCCATCACCCCACACATCAGCTCTTCCACATACTTGCTTGTATCCTTGCCCTACAAAACGAGCACGCAAACTAGGCCCTGAAGAAGCCTGTGAATCGCCTGTCTTGTTGCTTGCTATAGCAAGCTCTGCAATTGCTTCACCACCGTCGATTCCAACAGTCACATCAGAATCAACATCCGCATTGTTCACCAAAGGAGCTCCACGTATGTATCTACATATGAACTACCAATTTAGATTTCTAAGTTTCGGCATAGCTTTCGAACATCAATGGGTTTAAAAGAAACTTTACCTCCCGGCGATGCAGACATATCTCAGCTCAGGAGTGTAAACAGCTTTTGCACAATGCTCTTCGACGTAATAGAGAAGACCTCTTGTTTGATCTATTACCCCTGATTGTCCTCTCGGTGGTGGCCTAAACGAGATACAAAACAAAACCATGCACCATGCGATTATAAGAAAATAGAAGCAACACCTCTTGAAAGGTCTAAAAAAGTAATTGACATATATGTTACCTACAAGTGAGGCGTACCAAGTGTCAACAACAAGGAGATATCAGAGTTTCCGTATTCTTCCATGTAAACTCGAGCAAGCCATCCTCCAGCTGAGTGCCCAATCAAAGACAATCCTTGACCTGTAAGTGATGTAAAACTACTGTGTTTTATGGTTACCGCGATTCACAACTAAAACTAGGAGCTAAGTCTGATCCAAGAACACAAAGCAGCAGTTTTTAGCTATACTATTGTCATCCAATCGAATGTTTCCCGAGATAAGTGAGATTTACCTTGAGCTAACTCATTGGCTTCACGGACTGCATCATCAATTCTATTCAAGTACCTGATCATCCATAAAACCAGTCAAAAAATCCCAAACACAAACAAGTGATACATTCATAGAGCAATCCATACCAATCAAGAACAGGACGAGGGCGGAGAGTGCCGCGCCAGTAGGCTGGATCAACCAAACCGGCAGCATTTCTAAACCAATCGAGCCTTGATACAGCTGCAACCACTGCAGGAACACCGTACTCACCCAATGTTACCTCCAGCTTCTTGTAGTCTCCTGAATTGTTCCCTAAACCCTACAAAACCAATTCCACAAAGAAGGCATATACTGACATGAAACTCACCATCTATATAGCCCACCATGAAATCATATACACAGAACCAAGTTTTAGACTTTAAAGGCGTTTCAAGAGGAAAATGCAGAGTGTCAGTAAGCAGGTAAAGAGTAGTAGCCTTAACCCTAAAGCTAAGAAACACAGAATTGATTCAAGATTAAAAAAAAAAAATCTTTAATGGTGTAACCACACATTTTGCGCCATAATTTTCTCAATCAGAGCAGAGGAAGGAGGTTAATTACCGGGAGAATGACGGCGGGGCGGGGTTTGACGTCGCCGGCGGAAGAGGAGGAGGTTGGTGACGTGGCGACGGAGAAGCTGGGCCTCAGCCTTAGCGATGGAACAATCGCCGAGGCCATCCTTTTGTTCAGTGGATGTGAGCTCAAGCGGAGAAAGCTTGAGCTTAAAATCCACTCCACAGGTTCTTGAGCATTTTGATGTATTTACAGAAACGCCCCATTAATTTCAATTTTTATCACATTTGAGTACAAAACTCTTGAAAGATTTCTAGATTGAGAAGGCAGCTTTCGCTTCCTCCTTTCTTATGGCAAAAGAACACTGAAAAGAAAACATTTTTATTTTTATCGTCGAATCCAATTAAATCAAACCCTCCTTTCTTGTTCTCTTAACAAAAAATGGCTTCTCTTTATCAAGCGTGCTCTTCTTCTTCGGCTACACCATTGCTTCTGGCGAAAAGGATGTTTTCCCTGGCTTCATCGCCGTTTATCTTCACGAGCGGGCACACAATCCCTCGCCATTATAGCAGCTTCAGAGCATCATTCACCTCCGCGTCCGCGTCTGCGTCTGCGTCTGCGTCTACTTCAGTTTGTCTCGATTTAAAGGAAGTGAGAAGCACAGATTTGGTGGACTTGGAGTATGCAGAACTAAACCTCAAGTACAAGATATCTGAGGTATCCTCTCTTTATCTCTCTTGATCTTTGTTAACTCCAATGGTGGACATTGGAAGTGGTAACTTGTGAGCTTACTTTAGACTTTTTATCCTCATTGACTCTTCTACTAACGAGCTGGTGAACATGCTGTCTGATTCTTTGTTCTCTGTTTTGTTTGCAGGAAGTGGGTCATGTAAGAATCAGACAGCATGTTAACCCTCTCAGTTCCTCTTTCTCTGTAAGTTGATGATGTTGCTAAGTTTGCGACAGCTTTTTTTTTCTTCTTGATTTGTGAAACAGCATAACGGATTTACACTGTTCTTATATCTTATAGACGCCAGCTCCAGTTCCTGCTTGGGAGGAAGTTTATAAGGATCCATCGCTGCCTCTTATGGTGGATATTGGAAGTGGTAACTTGTGAGCTTACGTTAGATTTGAGAGATTTTTGCTTCTATCTACTCAAAGTCTGCTCATAGTTCTTTTAGTTGAGTTACATTGCACACTAGTTATCTTGGAGACTTTTGGTGGCAAAGTTGGCATCTTTCCATAGAATTTGAAATTGATTTGAGATTCAAAATCTCTCCTTTATATTTGTGGAATCTTTTCATGCTTGAAATGTGTTCAACTTTTAAAAACCACAGCTTCCCAATTCGATGTATCTGCCTTGTAAATGGTTTTGGATTTGGATTTCAGGTAGTGGCAGATTTCTCTTATGGCTAGGCAAAAAGAATGCTGAGTCAGGAAATTACTTGGGGTTGGAGATACGCCATAAAGTATGGTTTGAGCTCCTTTTGACAGTTTCTAATTCACTTGACCATTCATCTGCTTTAGCTAATGCATTTTTTGGTTACGTTGGCCTTAAAAAGTTCAATTTCTGACATTTCTTTGCAGCTGGTCAAGCGCGCCAACTTTTGGGTGAATGAGCTTGGGCTTTCAAACGTGTAATATCTGCTGCATTCAGGAACATCTTTATAATACGCTTCTGTTATATTCACTTGTTTGATATATATATATATCTCTTGTGGATGGGTTTCAGACACTTCATATTTGCAAATGCTATGGTTTCCTTTGAACAACTTATATCGAGCTATCCTGGACCGTTGGAGCTTGTCTCAATCTTGGTAAGTGTGAAAAGTTGTAAAAAAGCCTATAATGTATCATGTGCTGATCCAGCTTCTTCTTTTGGGGGGGGGGGTTTAAACTTTAAATTGCAGTGTCCGGATCCTCATTTCAAGAAACGGCATCGAAAGAGACGTGTTGTCCAGAAGCCTTTGGTAAATGCCATTCTGCAAAACCTAAAACCCGGCGGAAAGGTAAAGTGTTTGCTTAGCTGTAAGAAGTTTCCACACTTTCAAAGCTTTATTTGCCTTCCAATGGCTACCAATATTGCTGTGCTGGTTTGTTTCACAGGTTAGAGCTAGACTACTAATTTCCTTACAAAAGCAGGGTTGCCTAATCCGGTTTTCTGCTCGGTTTATGGGATATAGAAACCGAATGATATGGTTTAGGTTTTGATATGGTTTAAATTTGAAGGATTTTTTCAAAGAAATTGAGGTGTTAATCGGTTTATTTTTATCTTTGGTTCGGTTTCGGTTTCTTTGGATACATACTAGAAAAACTAAAACCGAATTGGTTTATTTTATCTTTGCAAAAGATCTTTGTGCAATCAGATGTGGTGGAAGTAGCTAAAGACATGAGAGATCAGTTAGATGAGGAAGCAAAGGTTGTTCGACACGTGGACACAGTGGAGACAGAGGAAGAAGGTTGGTTAGTGGCAAACCCGATGGGTATACGAACCGAACGAGAGATACACGCAGAATTCGAAGGTGCAAGAATCTACAGAAGGTTATACCAGAAACTTTAGCTTACATACAACAGTTTCCAGTTTGTTCGTTGAGAATTAGAATTATCCAAATTGGTTTTGCTTTGGTTTAATTCGGTTTGGTTTCTAATAGCTAGCAAGTAATGCTAAACCGAATCGAGTAAACTTTTTGTTTTTGACTTTTAAATGATAAATCTGTAATGGATTAGACTAGAATCAGATGGTGTCGTAATATTATTATTTTTCAACATCTAGAAGCTTATTCGAATTTTGCTTTCTTCATGTATGCTTTTAATTGGTTGTTAAAAAAAAACCAAAAAAAAAG
Organism: Eutrema yunnanense; assembly: GCA_002933935.1. Classification (NCBI taxonomy): domain Eukaryota; kingdom Viridiplantae; phylum Streptophyta; class Magnoliopsida; order Brassicales; family Brassicaceae; genus Eutrema; species Eutrema yunnanense. The sequence goes on along the minus strand of PKML01007895.1, from coordinate 83,098 downwards.
GCATATGTTTTCAAGATATTGTGATATTATCTTGAAGAATTTAGTGGAAAATGGAGGGAATTTAATAAACAAATTAAAGGAAGCGCGTAGCGTGGAAACTACGTCTTAGGCGTTTCCTCTGCTTCGAGAGAAGTATTTATTTATGCAGACGACGACGTCCTCACCTTGAGAATTTCGAAATCAAATCGTTTCTCGCGAGAATCAGAAAACCCTTAAGCTTTGGTACGCACATCTTTTGTTATGTCCGTGTATGTATGTTGCTTCGAGTCTGAAACGAAACAGATTTTGAAGTTTGCTTATGTTGCTTCGAATGTTTTAAAGTTTTTTTATTCTTTTTGTTCGTTAAACAAGTATTTTTAATGTGTGGAAATGAGAAAATTGGATTTGAATGTTGGTGTGAACGAATTGTCTCGATATATATGTTGATGACAAAGACTCTTCCTCATATCATTTTCTTTAAATTATGATGAACATGTAGTTCTATCGAGTTCTCCTTCCTTTAAAACTCTTGATTCATTCTCTCTTGAGGTTAAGTCTTCTGTTACTGGTATTTAGCTTTGTAATTGGAGTAGAGATACCAACTTTCACTTAGCAACAAATCTAATGGTCACACGGAGTTTTGTGAAGCAAAGTATATGTTTTGCTTCATAATCTAATGCCAAGGTGTTTTCTTCTTTACAGAGTAGTTACTCTAAAATTAAAGTGTGAAAAAAATGGGAAAGGATCAGCATAATCACAGTGACAGAGGATTCTTCCACCACTTAGTAGGATTCGCAGGCGGACACTACCCACCTCACGGTCCCGGTTACGGTCATCACGGTCACGGTTATGGAGCTTCTTATCCATACCCGCCTCCTCCTCATGGCTATCCACCAGTTGCTTATCCTCCACATGGTGGTTACCCTCCAGCCGGTTATCCCCCAGCTGGTTACCCTCCAGCCGGTTATCCATCTCACGGTTATCCCGGTCCATCTCATCACTCTGGTAAATTTCAATCTCAACATTTACATTCTTCCTCCTACAAACGTCTTTAAAGACATGTCACCACATTTAGGCTTTCGATTGTTTTGTCCGTTTGCTTATATGTTTAGTGTGTAATTGTGTATTCTGTTTTTTTTTTCTTCCAAATGATCCAACATTTTTTAGCATCTTCAAACAAAATACAAAAAAAAAGGCGTTTGAAAAAAGTCGAGACCTTTAGAGTTGATGTTGATGAGAAAAACCAACTTAATAATGTATAATGTTACAGGACATCACCACGGAGGTATAGGAGCGATTATAGCGGGTGGTGTGGCTGCGGCAGCTGGTGCTCACCATATGTCTCACCACGGACGCTATGGTCACCATCACGGTCACGGCTATGGCTACGGGTATCACGGTCACGGTAAGTTCAAACACGGCAAGTTCAAGCACGGAAAATTCGGAAAACATGGCATGTTTGGGAAGCACAAGGGCAAATTCTTTAAGAAATGGAAGTGATTTTGTTCTTTTTTTTCTTTCCAAAAGATTGATCCAATTCAGAGACTATATATTACGTAACAATAAATAGTAAGTATCTGGAAAAATTACTTAGTTGTTGTGAGCCTTGGAGGTTAGATCTTTCTTGGTTTGGTTTTATGAAGCTTTTGTATTGTTTTACATTGGCAAAGTTCGCAGAAACTGAGAGATCCACTTGTTTGAAAACGATCGATCTTTAAATATTGATGGAGATTCTTCGATAAACCTCTTCTTCTTCTTTTCTTCCCTTTTCTTTTGGAGTGAAACATTATTAAGATTGGTTTCGTTAATACTTATCCACTTTCTGTCTATTGGGTAAATTTGTTTCTTGTGTTGGTTTAAGGAATATATGAACCATAAAGGAACCGTAATCTGGATTAGATGCTTTTGAGTTTGCTGGGCAACCTAGGAAATAACAAAGTAGAGAAAGATAAAAATGCCAAAAGAGTAGAAAAAGATGGGCAAAAGAGAACATTATCTCTCCAACCTGCCACTAGTTTTTTAATTTTACTTTTAGCTACTAATTTTATATGAATTGACTCGATAATTTCTCTATATGCATTGTGATATTGGATGATTCTATAATTTGTCATGATAATCAGATGCATATGACTGTTATAAATAAAACAAAAAAGATAAGGCGGGGACACAAACTTTGAATTGAATTAAGTTATGTTAGTCTAATGATATACTATTTGTTTAGTTGACTGAGGTGTCGATGTACATGTTAATCTTCACTCATATGGCCACTACAGTTTGAATTTAAATGAAATTTTAATATGATGATGACATTTCTTAGCGTTTGGTCCCTATCTAAAATTATATAGTTGTTACACGACACAAAAGTTGAACATGACAAAAGATTAGTTCAACCAAAATTTGGCCTTGTTCATTTATCCAAACTTCCATGGATTTATTAACAGGTTCGTGATCGTTAAGAATTTTGTCTACTGTTGGTGTGTATTCTGTTTTTTTCCCTCAAATGATCCCACAATTGTTAGCATCTTCAAACAAAATTCATTTGTTAAACGCAAAAAATGGCGTTTGAAAAAAATCGAGACCTTTAGACTTGATGTTGATGAGAGAAACCAACTTATAATATTACAGGACGGAAGAACAAAGGGTATTAATTACGATTGTCTATTCATAATCAAGTGTCCTACAATTCTAGAATCGAAGATAGATGCAAACAAACTCTTTAAAGCAAAGAAAACAAAAAAAGGAAGAACATTTAGTGCACAAAATGCTATTTGAGGGAGGAGAATCATGAAAAGAAGGGCTTATAGATAAAGAGAAGAAGCAAAGATAATTGACAATTTCAAAGACATGATTTTGATTTCCTATTAACCGAAATCAAAATTTGAGATGCATCTTCTTTTTCACCACTAAAAATTTACACACCAAAAAAATCAATTATCAAATAAAAATTATTGATAAAAAAAATGATGAAGTAGATGACAGGAAGAGATGCACATGTCGAAGATGTCAGCTCCTCGAAAACCCATCTCTATCCCTTTCCTCCTTTGCGGCTTTTTTTTTAAATCAGTTACTATGATTTTTATTCCTATTTAGAGAACTTTGATATTTACCCAAATATACAAAACTAAAATTAGATCCGGCCCAACAAAAATGGTGGTCCGAGACAAAAAAAACAAATGTGGTCCTTTGTAAAATGTATAAAATAAAATTTATAAGACATAATTCCAATTTAATTTGAAAATCATTGGAAAAAAATAAAATAAAATAACTTGATATAAAAAAGAATAAGTATAGAAAAATTTGGTGCCTTATAAAAAATGGAAACAATTATTTTGTGACCCATCAAAAACTAAAAAAAAAGGGTGGTCCAAGGCCATGACCTAGCATGCCTAGCCTCTGGACCGGGCCTGACTAAAATGAATCTCGGACATAAATGTTCGTTGTGATTATTACTGATTATAAATGAAAATTGTTTATTAGAAATATAGTGTATATATAACTATTTAATCAAAAAAAAATTATATATATATATATATATTTGTTTATTTCTCTAAAAAAATATAGTGNAAAAAAAAAAAAAAAAAAAAACATCATTTATTATCCAACTATACACAATTCAACTAATGATAAAATAATATGTAAAATACAAGTGATAAAAAACAATTAAAATTTAAAAACATCATATAATTTTTGAAACATTTTTCTTCTTCTTTAAAACATCACTTACTCTACAAGGCATTGAATATTAATTTATTATAATGTAGATTGGATTCCATTCCATTATTAGTATTTTGTTTTTCACCAAACACTATTAACCTACCTCTAGGCTCTAGTTCAATAATTCGACTGCGTGAAGTTATTGCTGGTAAAATAATGGACAACCATTTATTTAAGAGATTACTACTATTCTTACTCATTATGCTTAGAGGATGGGGCTATTATTCTGGTAAAAAAACTAGGTATAGATATTGGATCATGTTGAACATATACAATTGATAACAGTTTGTTATATTTGATATTTTAAGTATCTAGATTTTTAAAAACATAAATTATATTTTGTGAAATGTACAAAAATATTTTAGAATCATTTAGTTTAAAAATCTAAGATATTAATATTTTTGACAGAAGAAATTATTTGTTAAAAATTAGATGTGATAGAATTTGAGTGGACAATTTTTATAAGCATTATATTTGAATACAGCGGATATTTATAATTGATTACATCTTAATATAATTATATAAACTAAAATATTTGTTTGTTAACCTTTTTCGAATCTTAGTATATATTAATGTTAAATAATAAGTAAAATTATTATAATTTTCAAATTAAGAAATTACTGTAAGAAAAGCTTATCACTTTATAACTTCTTTTCTACAAAAAAAAATCGATATTACACTAATTCCTTATTTCGAATTAAATGCATTATATATGTTGGAGTTAGGGACCAATGAAAAGCCAAAATTATTGTTGTACGTTGACGTTAAAAGGATAAAAGAGAAGATTAATTTGCATTTAGGAACAAAAATAGAAACCCTTTTTGCGTTTATATTCTCCCCGTCAATTTCGTAGCCAATATCACAATTTGTCTTCCGGGGTAGAATATTTTACTTACACAGCGAACGAGAGAGAAAGAGAAGAGAAGAAAAGTTTCTCTCTTTGTGCTCTGTGAAACCAATATTGAAATCCCATCGTAATCACAATTTTGATTTTTGTGTTTCCTCTCTCTTGATTCCACCATTTCACACTATTCGCATTTTTTCTTCCCAGATTGATAAATTACTTTCCTTTTTAAAAAGTTTTTTTGGTTTACGAGAGGAAACAGGATTTTGAAGGGTCAAGCTTTCTTGGGATCTATCAGATTGTCTTGAAAATAATGCTTACGGGTTTGAACAGGTTTGTATCAAAATTTATATTTTGCTCATTTTGGTAACTCCTAATTCCATAAAGTTTGTAGCTTTTTTCTGCTAGGATTCATTGTCATATTAAATTGTAGCTCTTTTCACTTGATTTCATTCTCTCTCCGCTTCTTTGTTGTTTAATCTTAAGTAATTCGATCTCTCAGCTGTAGCTTGAGTTTACAAATGGTAGAGGTCATGTGGTTTATGGAGATTAGCTCAAGACCAATTCAAATCTGCTCTTCTTCATTGTTACTAAAGGACTTGAATTTTGGTGCAAGTAATAGCTCTTTTAATCCCGTCTCTATCTGCTTCTGCTGGCTAAAGGAATTTCATATTTTCATTGTGTGTTTCAGTTTCTGTTAATATTGGTTTGGATGAAACTAACTTTATCTTAATCTCTTTTGGCTTGTCAGGTTGATTGATCATACCACCATGGATACGCATCCTCTCTGATCCAATGGGGAAACATTTCTGACTTTCAATGGATCCCCAAGCTTTTATCCGCCTTTCAGTAGGCTGTCTTGCCTTAAGAAGTCCCAAGTTCCTCTTAGACTCTTCTTCAAGATCTGACGAGAAGAAGAACTTTTCTTCCCAATGCTCTTGCGAAATAAAACTCCGAGGCTTTCCTGTACAGACAACGTCTATCCCTTTGATGCCGTCCCTGGATGCAGCTCCTGACCATCACAGCATTTCCACAAGCTTTTATCTTGAAGAATCTGATTTAAGAGCTCTCATGACCCCTGGATGCTTCTACAATCCTAATGCTCACTTGGAAATTTTGGTTTTTACGGGTAAAAAGAGTTCGCATTGCGGGGTTGGTGCTAAAAGACAGCAGATTGGGATATTTAAGTTGGAGGTAAGTCCGGAATGGGGAGAAGGAAAACCAATGATTCTCTTCAATGGCTGGATCGGTATTGGAAAGAACAAGCGAGATCGTGGTGCAGAGCTTCATTTGAGAGTGAAGCTCGATCCTGATCCTCGATATGTTTTCCAGTTCGAGGATGTTACTACTTTGAGCCCTCAGATAGTTCAGCTTCGTGGCTCGGTTAAGCAACCTATCTTCAGTTGCAAATTTAGCCGAGACAGGTGACATTTGGTTTCTCCATAATTTTACAAATTCGTCTCTCTGTTCTTATCAACTTAGTTACTGATGGGCTTTTGATTCTTCAGGGTGTCACAGGTGGATCCGTTGAACGGATACTGGTCAAGTTCAGGCGATGGAACCGAGCTTGAGAGTGAGAGACGTGAGAGAAAAGGCTGGAAGGTGAAGATACATGATCTCTCTGGCTCTGCGGTTGCTGCTGCTTTCATAACAACTCCTTTTGTCCCATCCACTGGCTGTGATTGGGTCGCCAAGTCCAACCCGGGTGCTTGGCTTGTGGTCCGGCCTGACCCATGCCGACCCAATAGCTGGCAGCCATGGGGAAAGCTCGAAGCTTGGCGGGAACGCGGGATCAGAGACTCCGTATGTTGCAGGTTCCATCTCCTGTCAAACGGGCAAGAAGTTGGAGATGTTTTAATGTCCGAAATTCTCATCAGCGCTGAGAAAGGCGGGGAATTTTTAATCGACACGGATAAACAGATGCTAACGGTTGCAGCTACCCCAATTCCAAGCCCACAGAGTAGCGGAGACTTCTCGGGTTTGGGACAGTGCGTCTCCGGGGGTGGGTTTGTAATGAGCTCGAGAGTGCAAGGGGAAGGAAAAAGCAGCAAGCCTGTGGTGCAATTGGCTATGCGGCATGTAACTTGTGTGGAAGATGCAGCCATTTTCATGGCGCTTGCTGCAGCTGTTGATCTTAGCATTCTGGCTTGTAAACCGTTCAGGAGGATGAGCCGGAGAAGGTTCCGGCATTACTCATGGTGATAAAAGGAAGTCTCTTTTGTGGTTTTTTTCTGTGTACAGTTTTTGAATTGGACCCAAGTCATTGTATTAGGAAGAAACTGGCTTAAGATTAAGAAATTTAACTTTTCTCAGAATCAGACCAACTTTATATCAATGGAATCAGACAAGAACTAAGTAGATCAAAGTCTTTAAAGCAACTAAAACAGTCAACAGAAATGAAGATTCCAGTCTCATAAAAAGATGAAAAACAAAACACAAAGGAAACACAAAACTGCGGAATAATCAAAAGGTTTAACTAAACCTTAGTTCTTCTTATCACCTCCAACATCAATCTTCTTCTTCTTCGCCGTGGCTTGAGAATACAAGAAGGTACCGAATATCGCAATGGCTGATCCAAGAGCATTCAGAGGCCTAACAGGATTCCTAAACACCAAAACCGTGGAGACAATCACCACGACTCTCTTCATCGTGTTCCCTACAGAGAAAGTCAATGGACTGATCTCGTCGAGCGCCTGATAAGAGGACTGGTTGTACAAATGGTAGAAGACACCAGAGAGCAAAACCCAAATGTAAAACGTTGATGGTTTCCCAACAGATGCAATAGCTTTGTGGTAACCTTGAACCCATTGTGATCCTTCAACGAAAATCGCCACAGGAAACAAATAAATGAGAGAGAGTATACTGATACAACCGTAAAGATTCAATCCATCAATCTCTTTGAAGCTCTGAAGACTTCGTTTAGAGTAAATGTTTCGTAAGACGAAACCAACGTTACTGATCATAGCTCCTGATAATCCACCTAAATTGAATGAGACTTCAGTGACTGCAGCTAAAGAACAACCCATAACGATTGGGAGAATGGATAGCCAGACTGCTAATGGGTACGAATCGCCGAGGAAAGACGAGAAAATGACCGAGAAGACAGGCTCTGCTGATTTGATTACATGAGTGAAAGAAACAGCGACTTTGGAGAACGAGACACAAGCTGAGATGTGTCCGATTGTGTGGAACAATGCAGGTCCGAGGAGAGCGATGATGAAAGGTTTGGAGATTTTAGGGCAAGGGTAAAGCTTAAAGGACCATAAGATGAGCATCCAGATAGAACCTGCGAAGAGCTGAAACGAAGCGAGAAGCCATGGATAAGGGAAGACATTGAGTGCCTTTTTGTTGAAGATGTTGAAGACGATGTTCTGGAAATACCAAAGGCCGAACACGATCCCTAGCTGAAGATTCTTCGCTTTCTTCTCCTTCTTCTCCGCTTCGTCGAAATCGGCGTCTGGATTCGGCTCAGATGACCCAACTGCAGCGATGGATCTGGGTCTTCTCGAGAACAACCCAGATGGGGGTTTCGGGTGAGTGAGTGAAAGCAAGGGTTTTTTAGCGGCGGAATCGCGAATCTGAAGATTGGGAATCGGTGAAAGCCCTAGTGGGTATCTGGAATTGAAGGGTTTATCGCCGGTGACGAGAAGAGCAGATAGACGGGTCGGGTTTTTCCGGGTCTTGTGGAGAAGACCCGGGTTTAGGGAAGCAGATAGATTCAGGGAGATCATTGCTCACGAACACAGGAAGAGAGAAAGAAAGAGAAAAGAGATAGCTTTTTGTTTTGGCTGGAGGTCGTCGTCGGCTCTGGACCAAACGTCAGAGATCCGTTGGGAAAAACAAAAAATTTGAAAGCTCTGTTCTTGGACTTTGCGTCTCCTTCGAATATTGTACCCTTTTTTCTTATGGGTCCAGTTAAAAAAATAAAAAGAATGAGGCCAGTTTGGTAAAATAGGCTATTTTGGGTTTTGAGAGAAACCAACGACACGAGGCTAGTGTCAGATCTCGAGATTCGATCGGTGTTGAAACCGTCGCCGGAATCTGTGAGGGAGCAAAATGGCGGCGAAGCAGATGGAAGAGATACAGAAGAAGCTGGCGCTGCTTAGTTACCCTAGGGCTAATGCTCCTGCTCAGTCTCTCCTCTTCGCCGGGATGGAACGCTATGCTCTTCTCGAATGGCTCTTTTTCAAGTAAATCTCTTCCTCTCGTACTTTATGCGTCTGCTTATCCCAGAGAATTGCTGGGAATTCTCTGGATTTTAAGATCATCAAATTTGTACTCGCACATTTTGAGTATCGAGTCTGATCAAAAACTTCGAATTGTTCTGTTGACTAAGTGTTTGATCAGGGTCCAATGTAGACTTGGGTCTGTTTGAATTGCTTGATTTGCCTGGAAATTTCGGTTTTTTTCTTGTTTGTGTGTAAACATATTGAAAGTATGGATGGAAATTTATATGGGGTTTGCTTATTGTTCTTCTTTGGCTATCTTGAAGGCTATTAGGTGATAAATCTCCTTTCTCACAGCAAAATCTCCAAGGAGATGCTGGAGTTCGTGATGAAGAAAATGTTCGTATTCAGTGTAAGCGTTTCTTTGATCGTGTTGGCCTTTGGACAAAGTAATAATGCCTTGCTATTATGTTATACAAACGGTTTTATCTTTGGAAAAAGCAGGCATGTGGTAGTAGAATATGTTTGCATTATCGCTTGAGCTCCAATAGATAGTCTATGGTGCTTGCTTCCAATTATGTTTTGGTACTCCTGGGAGGAGTTTGTATGTCTATTAGTTTTGATGTGTTAGTGACTTCTCGTTTTCAGATTTGGCAGAGATCGCAAAGTTTCTGGGGATTACACCAACCGTAGATATAGAAGCCATTCAAGTAAGCTTGTTTAAATTGTTAGACCTGACCATCTTTGTTTATCTAGCCTTACTGGACTTTTGTGTTTTACTGAAATTTGTTCAAGTTCCATAATTTGTCAAAGTGCAAGCATGGTTTAAGTTATCCACGACTGAATTTTATTTTGTTTTTTAATTTTCAACTTTCAAGATGCAATATCATTGTTTCAGGGACATGGTACCTATGAAGATCGGATGGAAATGCTTCGCAATATTGTTGATTTAGTGGAGGCAAGCCTCTTCTCAGATAATCCAGAATGGAGGTTGATATGACACTTATATCTGATATCTTCCGCAGTTTCATCTTCCTTGTTCTTGTCTACATTCTAGTTTGTTCCTTTGTTTGAGCTTAACAATGATTTTGCTTATTCTTCAGTATTGATGAGCAGGTTGCCAAAGATATTCAGCTCATAGATGCTATTGCCGAGAGACAGTCTCTGATATTTTCTGAGGAATGCAAACTGTTCCCTGCTGATGTGCAGATCCAGTCGATATATCCATTGTAAGAACTATTTTCTCCTGTTATCTCCAAGTTATTGCACATTTTGTAGTTATTTAGTAATTGTGGGTTATGGATTGCTTCAGAGGAATTGAAGATATATAAACTTACTTTTCCAAACCAACAAATGAAATTTTGCTACTATGAGTCCCGATAGATGGCTAACAGTGTGTTTTATTCGTTTGGAGCCAGTTAGTAGTTATATCCCTTTTTCGACTTACGTTTTCAAAACCATCCTTGAATTATGATTCCAGATCTAGCTGGTCTCAGAGGATTCTATTTGAATTCTAGTTTTAAGTTGTACTACTATTGTACGTGCAAAACCTTAGTCCTTAGATTCTCGCTTCATATTTCAGCTGATGTAGTGACATTATGTACCTTAATCAAAGTTTATCTGCAGACCAGATGTTTCAGAACTGGAGACAAAACTTTCAGAACAGGCCAAGATTCTCTCTAATCTTCAGCAAAAAGTTGATGACTTGGCAGCAAAGGTGTGTTTTGGTTGCTTCATATTGAAAAGTTATGTTTTGACTGTGAACTACGTGACTCACTGGACCAATATGCTGTTTCATCCGAGTCGAAATATTCATGTCTGATGTTAGTTACATCTTTTATTAGTTCACTCAACTTATTGCTTAACACACATTTACCTGTAAACTGCAGATACCATTTGCTTAAGATATATCTCCTATTTCTCCACCTGAAAATGTTATAAGTTAGATTCTGGTTCTGATGTAGCCAAGACTTCAACTTCATAATCTACCTAATACATAATTGAATACTCAAATTCTACTACTTCATAAAGTATTGACTTGTTAATTGGAGGCAACAGTCTTTTGACATAAGATCCAGACTGGTTTAGTTAAACATGTCGTATTCTCATTGGTTTAGCATGCCTACAACCCCGACGAAGAATATGCAGAAGTGGAATCTCAACTAAGGGCTCGTTTAGAATCGTTTCTTGAAACTGCTAGGGCGTTCAACACAATCTACACAAAGGTATTGCGTTTTCGTTCTCCCTCCCTTTCGACCTAGATCAGCTGACAGTAAAATGCTTTAAGTTCAGGATTTTCTTATCTATATGAAAATCTGCTAAGAGCTCCTGCTATCTGAATATTTCTTATGATTTGAGTTGCTTTTCCTGAAACTGGAAAATGAACCGTGGTATCCTTATGCATTGATCTTGCAGGAAATCCGTCCATGGACTCATATGATGGAAGTGCCTCAGCTTCATGGATTTGGTCCTGCTGCAAACCGTTTACTGGAGGCATATAATATGCTTCTGAAGGTACCACAAATGTCTCCTTCTATAGTAATATTTTATCATATCGACTAAATTGAGTAGCTCTCCGGTGATAGTTTGCTGCTTCTGGTAATACGATGAAAAGAAAATGAGGTGTGCGTTGTTTGGTGACAGTTCCTAGGGAACTTGAAGAACCTAAGAGACTCACATGCAGCACTTTCGATTGGATCATCGGGAACAGTCGCTGGAGAGCCGTCTTCTGTAACCAGAATTGTATCAGAGTGTGAAGCCGCATTAACTGTTCTCAATCGAGACCTTGGAATCCTCTCGGCTTCTATTGCTCGTGAGCAAGGGGAGCGTCTATAACTGTCACGAATGATTGCTTGAAAAATAGGTTCTGTTATTACGAATGAAAGTGATGAGTATTGATTGTTAGAAATCATTTTAGGCGTATGTTTTGATGTCAATAATTTTCAACTCTTTTTCTTGTGTGTTGCCAAGTTTGTTCAATCAAATCCAATCTAAAAGTGTTTTTTATCTCATCGTTTCTACGTACAAAATTTTGGAATAGTATAAGCTACAAAATTGTAAGTTTATGCAGAATTGCCATTTTATTTCACATGTTAAAAAGTAAACACAATTGGAGTTTGAAACAATCGAAGTCTTATACAGCTCTAAACGTGATAAGAGCAGATATGCTATCGATCTCAAGGTCAAGAGCTTAGCTTTGGGTAAAGCCGTACAGGTCAGAGAACAAAGTTTGGATTGAGAAGGAGAGCAGTTTGAAGAAACTCTTTGTTTGATTCTATCAAAAGCTGCCGCGAACACCATCTAGGCTTTCCCCGAGCGATGACCTGCAAAACAGATCAATAGGAACAGATGATTCATGTGGATTGAATGAGCAACAAGGGAACTCTACATATCACTAATCATTCGTATTGTCTTCAACTAACTGAGATTAAAATGATTTTCAAGTTCCGGAAAATGGAAGAACCAAAGCGAGGATTGTCGTTTTAAACTTACTTGTACATACAATATTTGTATTCTTGGCTCCTAATCAAATCTTTTTCGCCTTCTTCAAGCTGTTAAACAAAACAAGACAAATTCATAAAGAGGAGACAATATTTACAGAAAACTCATCATCATAGGTTTTTGTTTTTTGGGTGTAAATGTGAAGAACATCATCAACATAGTTTTACAAGGCTCACCGGATCGCTCTCGTAAATGAGCTCATAGCAAGCCGGAGAAAGGCATCGCAGCGCACAGTTCTCTTTTGCTATTGAAGAAGATTTGCATCGCCATCCCCATAACCCACTGTTTGTTTTCCACAACACATGACACAAAAGTGAGCCAACAAGAGAAAGAAAAGAGAGCCAAGAATTTGCTAACAAAGGTACAAACTTTCAATTTTGGGGTAACAAGTTTAAGCGAGATTATCCTACACTGATTCACAACATCTTTGAGGATAAAAAAAGAATCAAGCTACAATCTGTAAGGATAATAAACAAGAATCAAGCATAGAACAATCAAGTTTTCGTAAAGTCTCCCCATTGATAAAGATATAGTGTTACCTATAACCTAATCACATATCATATCAGTAAAAAAACAAGAAATTTTCTCAACACAACAACAAAGCTATTCCGTGATCGTCTCTTACAATGATCGAAACCACTGAACAAGAGAGACTCGAAACAAAACCGCAATTACCGTAATAGAAATTGCAGATGAAGTGTATAAAGCCCCATGGACTCACCTCTCTATATCAGCATAGCATTCGCTCTTCTTCTGCCTAATCTCCACATCCTACAAATTGATTTTTTTGTGGATCAACAATCACATATCAGCTGAGTCGGGCACAGAGATATGTAGGCGAGACTTACGGAGATGGGACGAGGAGATTTGGAAACAACACAGGGCACAAGACACAGTGAGAGTAACAGAAGAATACAAACGATGCTTGAACGAGCTCTGGAAATTTCCATGGCCGCTCTCTTCTTCTCCGATCGTTGGTCCCAGCTTCGATTAAGAAGAAACGGTTTTGAGTTTTGACTAGTACCAGCTGTGAAATCCTCGAGAAAACCGGAACCGGTCTATTCCGTTCTTATCTAATGGGCTTATATGGGCCTACATTCATTTACTTGCTCATGATAGTAATACTATAAATTTTTTTTTTTTTAATAATTCCTGACAAGTTGTTGGGGAGCAAAAATACTATAAATTTTATCTAAATCCAAACTAAAATTAAATCAGTTATATATATATATATATTTTTTTTTGTCTTTTCAAGGTAATTTCTTAGAAGGCGTTAATAGTTTCATATAAATTTGAGACTGACTTTATATTTGCATGTTTTGTATAGAAAACAGATCATGAAACAAACATGTTTCGTGGCCCAAAGAAAACATGTTTTCTGAAAAAAGAAAATTTGTGGAAACCATTTTAATGAAGTGGTTGACCAAATGATTCATTAATTTGAGTTTCGATTTTATAAAATGTAATTTCTACGGATTAATAGAAGCAAGTTTACAAAAAAAATTCAGTGCGATGTAAGCAAAGTTATTCATCATAATTGTAGATTCTTGTAGAACTGAGAGAATTGTCTGTTATTAAATTATCTTGTAATTATTTTTATAATTTGTTTGTTAAAATAAAAAATTAGATTCTCCAAGAATGCTATATATATATCGAATAAGAATTTTCGAATTTTTTAAAATTAGGCAATCCATGCTGACTGCAAATGAACGTGTCGCTATTAAACCAAGCGGTGAGAAAACATGTTCACACCTTGTTGTGATTCCTCTTTGTTACGCATTGTGGACGAGTCTGATTGGTGAGGATCGATGAAATGTCGACAGACACGGCATAAAAAGACAAGTTTAGTGTCGTGTTCATTGTTAACTCAGCCACCCCCTCGATGTAATGTAAGTAACAACATCTCAGATTCTTCAGCGTCCTGACTTTTCTTTTCTTAAATCGAATTATGCTAAAGCCCTTTTTTGGGTCGACTTATGCTAAACCCTTTACAAACAAAACATATCGAGGTCGTCTTATATTAAGAATAAACAAACAGACGTCAAAAAAGAAAAAAAATAATGAATAATTGATCAAAATAGTATATTTTAAAAAAATTTTCCAAATTCAATATAACTAATTGAAAATTATAATAATAGCATAAATTTAATATTAAAATGATCTGAAATCCTTTTTCAAATATGAAAAAACTAAATCCTAAATTAGAAATAGTGAACCCAGACATAATGTTTAATTTTATTTTAAATTTATTTTGGGTAAACAAGTATTTTTTACATAATTATTTGTGTTATTTAAAAACAAAATTAATTTAAAGTGCTAGTTTTGAAACAAAAAAATCAATTTTGTGCTATTTTAAAGTATTTTTTAAAAATAATAAACAGATGAATTTTATAAAAGAGAAGAGAATGATTTGTAGTGTTTATTAGATCTTTTGTCTTTTTAAGTAAGTACATTGTTTTGTAACAGAATGGGGAATTTTACGTAAGATATTACTTATTTTAAGTTTTATTAGTTTTTTTTTTACTTTTTAAAAGTGTTAAAATATATTTCATATATTATATATTACGGTGTGTACGTTCCTATACGTTACACGATGTAGATTCAAAGGAAATATAATTATTATTTCATGCTTGAAATAACAAAAAAAAATATTTTTTTCAAAAAGTAATAAAAAAACTAATGAAACTTTTTTAAATGACCTCCTGCTCTAATATCTCCTAGAATGGTGATAGGCAGTAGTAACTTTGGACTCAAGCAGTCAAGCTGAAGCATCAGAATCTTTTCTTTTTTCCTTACCTCCTTTATAATAAGAGATAGATTAAGCTCCTTGGAATTCGTCACCACGTGAGTTAGTAATTATAGATTGAGTGATTGATTATTCAATTACTTTTGATTATTTATGCACTTACAAGATTCCCTACTAAGTTACCAATTCTTATTGACCCCACAGAGATATCTTGTTATTTATCACTTTTACAGTATTTTCACAACATTGCGTTTCAAAATGAGCATACAATGACTCTCTTCCAACATTCGTTATTTCCCATGGATTTTCTTCTAATATAAAATGTTGATTAACATTCGTTCCCAAAAACTAAAAAGTCAATTTCAAAACCATGAAATGAAAGAGACACTTGCTTACCATTGATTACTTATATTTGGTTAGAAATCAAATTAAAGAAGTTTGTTTAACTATCTCATCTCTGGGTTGGTTTGAAAATAAATGGGTTTTTGTTCTCCCATTTAGTCATGTGCAACCATATACTATTATCAATCATTTATATCATTTTATACGTTATGAATCAAAGAGTCATCAGTGCCTAATATAACCAAATGATTTTTTTTTTTTTTTTAAAACAAAANAAAACGTACAAACACCTTCTATTTTTATAAGAAAAAACAATATTGAAAATAATATATGTAAAGTATTAAACTATCAAAAACAAAATATATAAAGAAAAAAAGTTTATACGTCTGCGCGTAGCGCGGATCACATTCTAGTATACACATAAATTATTTGCAGTTCCACGTGGCTGGCCCATGTTCAAGAGTCAAAGACTCCTTTAGGTAGGCCTCTTCACCAACTAATTTTGTGCTTCAAATGAAAGGTACTTAACCTCTACATGTAACTTTCCCATTACCAAACTATAGTAAACCGATAAGCATCAAACCTCTCTTCTTATCTATATATCATTCTCAAACACCTTCGACAACGCTTAAAGATATGCACACGCAAAATGTATTATCTACTCCTAATTTTCAAATATTTATTAAAATATTTCGCAAGTAAACTCGTTTATTTCTACACACGATGCTCACAATGTTTATTTACTCATCTCGAATACTTAAAAAGAAAAGAAAAGAAACGAATATAAATATAAAGATAAAGCTAAAGCAAAAAAAAAAAAACAGCATTTCTTGACTTTTAAGTTCCATATATATATATATATTTGGGTTAGTTGCATATTTTTTTAGGGTAATTGACCAAAATATCATTTTTAAAATATTTTGTTCCAAATTTAGCATCAGTAGTTGAAAATGATAATAGCATAAATTTTGACAATAATATCATAAATTTAATATTAAAATGACATAAAATTATTTTCTAATGGAAAAAAACTAAACCCTAAATTAGAAATAGTGAACCCTAACATAATGTTTAATTTTATTTTAAATTTATTTTGGATAAACAAGTATTTTTACATAATTATTTGTGCTATTTTTAAAATTTTAAATTTAGAGTGCTAATTTTTTAACAAAAATGAAATTGTGTGTTATTTTAGAGTATTTCTCTATTTTATATCCTAAATTCATAATGTAATCATTTTATATGCCATCTATTAGCTCAAGGCTGAAGCTGCTCAACATTCTTAAAAGTAATAATTTCTCAAAAAAATAATGCTATTGTTCACAAAAGAAAGATCATTGTGTTTTGTATATAATAATAAGAGACCAACATGTTACCGCCAAATCATTCTCTTCACGAAAAGAACATACATTCTGTGAATTTTTTGTATAAAAACATATTCAAGAAGGTTTTTAATTTTATTATAAAGAGAGTTAGTTGTAAGTAAAATGATGTTTAAACTTAAACATTTACATTATTATTATTAATAAAAAAATTACATGTCAATTTTTTCTAAATACATCTCTTTTTTTTTTTTGAAAAAAAATAATAATAATTATGATTTGTCCAAAGATATGAATCCAGAAAGAAAAATACACTCTTTATCGGAGAGAGAAGAGCCCAAGATAAGGAGAGAGATAGCGATACTTCACCTCACCATCTCTCTCTCTGTCTGCTTCTTATTTTCCTTGCTCTCTCTGTGTCTTCTCCAACAGCAACACACACCATCAATGGGTTCTATGTCAAACCCTAATCCATGGGCTCCATATGATTCCTACAACGACTGTTCTCAGGGAGTCTGCAACATCTACTGTCCCCAATGGTGTTACCTCATCTTCCCTCCTCCTCCTCCTTCTTTCTTCCTCGACGACGACGACTCTTCCTCCTCCTCCCATTTCTCCCCTCTCCTCATCGCCCTAATCGGAATCCTCGCCACCGCTTTCGTCCTCGTCAGCTACTACACTCTCATCTCGAAATACTGCCACCGCCGCCGCGAATCCTCCTCCTCATCCGAAACTCTCGCCCGTGATCGCGGCGGTGTGTTCTCCTCCGGACAAGGAAACTCGAACAACGCGGCGGCGGCTGGTGATGGCCTCAACGACTCTCTGATTAAATCGATTACGGTTTACAAGTACAGAAAGGGGGATGGATTCGTCGATGGTTCTGATTGCTCTGTTTGTTTGAGCGAGTTCGAAGAGAACGAGAGATTGCGACTGTTGCCGAAATGCAATCACGCGTTTCATCTCCCTTGTATCGATACTTGGTTGAAATCTCACTCCAATTGCCCGCTCTGCCGCGCTTTCGTCACCGGGATTAATCCCACCACCGTCGCTACCCAATCGAGCTCCGTTCATCCAATCGCCGCGGAATCCGGTAACCGCGGCGGAGGAGCTGCGGAGATCAGCTCGGATATGGCCGGTTACCAGCACAGAACCGGCGATTCCGTCGTCGTAATGGAAGATCTGGAAATCGGATCTCGGAACGTTAACGGCAGATCGCAGTCGCAGCCACGGGACACGAAGGATGATGATGATGAAGATCCGCAGCCGATTCGGAGATCGGTATCGTTGGACTCAGGGACAGTGTTGTCGATCGCTGATGTACTACGGGAGATCGAAGACGAGGAGGGAGACGAAGAATCCGCCGGCGTAGGAACTTCGCGGCAGCGGAGAGAGGAAGACGGCGACGGGAAGACGGTGAATGAGAGAAGTGGGGTATCGAGATTTATAGTACGGAGTTCAGTGGCGATGAAGAGATCCGTATCGACGGGAAGATTCATCTTCCCGAGGTACGATCGATCAACAAGTTACACTTTACCCAATTAATTTTATTTTTTTAACGAAATGTACTTACCAAATATTACTATTTTAGTATTTACCACTAATAATTTACAAAACAGCTCACTTATAGTGATCACTATTTGAAGGATGAAGAAAAGTGGTTATTAATTTAAGTATTTTGTTCCCTCCTGAATTTATGGAACATCCATTACAAAAGCAATGTGATTTTTTTTTTCTTTATTAACTTTTTGAAAAGGAAAAAACTTGGAACAGAGTCGGTGAGAGAGAGCAGGAATATATGCTTTTTTTTTTGTTGGGAGTACTTGCAAAAATGACTCATAATGCAAAAATAAAAATATTACAAAACAAACCTAAAAAAGCAATTACATTACCTAAAAAAGAAAGTAAAAGAGATCTTGTTTATAAAGAGAAACAGTTTCTCTTCCATCTTTCCTTCTTCTCCCATCTTGTCGCCAGTATCGTTATACCCATTTTCCTCTACATTTCTCGTTCCATTTTCTAACTCTTATTCCAATCGCATATGGTATAAAGCTCATGCCTGTCTCTACTTGTATATGCGTTTTAGGCAACACAAAAGAAAATGTTGCGGTATTTTTCAAATAATTTAAAAAAAAAAAGTTTTTTGGACCTTTTTTCTTGAATTTTTTTTTTTTTTAAATTTGGACCCATGACAAATGTCCATGGTATCATGTATCTGAGCCGGGCCG
>PKML01007895.1:0-64247 GCA_002933935.1 Eutrema yunnanense | reverse complement strand
CAATAATAAAATAGTTTAGAATTCATAAAACTAAAACCTAATCTCTAAACTATAATCCAAATAAATAAAACTGCATATGTTTACAATCAAAAGCGTTTATATTACATATTAAAACACAGGGTTCCAAAAATCCACAAACCATTCATTTTCATATAAAATACCAAAATCAAAGGGTAAATGTGAACACGTTGACCTTCACATATAATCCAAAAGGAACATGTTTGACAGAAGAAAAGTTGGAGATTAGAGAAGAATCTTTATTACAATGCAAAACAAAACAAAAAAGTAAAGATTTTAACGTCATTCTGAATAATGTTCACTGTGTACGGGCATGGGTCCTTGGGATCAAACTCAAATAAAATTAACCACACGTAAATATTACATAAGTTAAAAAAGAAAATAATGATCTTCTTGGATTATGAATCACCTATCAAAGAATCTCCTCCACATAAAAGTATAAAAAACCAAGACACGGGAGAATGTATCCAGGATCGATCACACAACCTTTAAACAAGCAAATTAATCACACAAGCTTTAAAACAAGCAAACTAATCACACAAGCTTTAAAACAAGCAAACTAATCGCACGTGATTTCAAAAAAGAAAACCACACAAATAAAGAAATATTTTTTATGAATCATATATGTTCTCTTTTTGTGAGCTTGTATATATGTCTTCTTTTTCTCGTTTTGTTTGAATTTGGTTGCGTTTTGTTATGTTTCATTTGAATTTTGTTGAGTTTTTTGTGAGCACGTAAACACATATAACATAGCACGAATAGAGCACCGAGTACCATAATAAACCTAATATACTGGTAAACAGACTTTAGGCAGAAATTTGGCTCAAGCTAGGAGACAGAGAATACATATATGCTTCTGAAAAGGGACATGTTGCCTTAATAGGGCACAATTGTTTCATCGCGGACTTCGGACTAGTAGATGAGACTCAAATAATAATGATCTTTTAACTCAAATAACGATTGTAAGAAATTAATATAAACTCTTTTTTTTACATCAAAAAACACCATTTTATTAAGTTCTCTAAGGAGAGCCAATCGAGGATCGACAGACTTATATGAGAGAAAATGTGCCCGCATGCTCTTGCCTTCTTAGCGAGGCAATCAACACGACCATTGTTACAACGGAAATATAACCTTGAGATTCTTGAAATCCGCTAACTCCGCTACGAACGTATGCCACTCGATCGGACGGATTATTCAACACCGTAATCAACTCAATACTATCCGAAGCAAATCTAACACTGGTCATTGGGACTGATATTAAGTACTTCATGGCCCAAAGAAGAGATTCGAGCTCCGTATGGAGGGGTGACATACATCTACGAGATCCTTTCAGACCTATGAGAAGATTTTTTTTATAAAAAAAAACACTATAAACTACAATGACATTTATTAGCGTATCATCCTCAAGAAACGATCGATCTAGCCTTTATAACTGGTGTTGTAGCATTTCCGTTCGACTAATAATAATATTACGTTGTTATTACTCCCTCTGTTTCAAAAAAAATGTCATTCTCACAATTTTCACACAAATTAAGAAAATTAATAAAAATTTGCATTGAAAATACAAAGTGACACTCTTTATGTAACAAAAAAAATATGCTAGAATGACATTCTTTTTGAAACGGAGGGAATATTATATTTATTTACTTTACGTTAATTTTACAGTCTGGTATTATTTGTATGTCCATTTGGTGATTGATATGTCTGAACATTTTAAAGAACATATTTTTTTGGATTCGTTTCAATGTGAAAAGAACGATTGTGGCTAACTGGCTATAGATGAGATCATGTGGAAATATGCAAACTATCATGGTTACGTACACACACACAAAAATTAGTAGATACGTTTTTAAAAAGTGGAGCTCATGATGTATTAGAGATCGTGAACGTTCGTCGCATCTTGGTTGATAGCACGATAACCATATATATATATATAAGTATGTATTACGTGGTCTCCTGATATATTATTAATTACCAGCAGTAAACTTGTTCAACATGAAAAGCAAAATGACTGAGGATAATTAATCTAACCGCAACTACCATACTAGTTTTTAAAAATCTCCCGATTTTTTTTGTTAGTATCGCACCATTAATATAAGTTTTATTTCCTATTTTCACTCTTAGAGCGTAAAAGTCTCGAACAACTTCACAACGACACTACAAATAAACTCTTTAATTACAGTAATTTAGCGAAAATGGCAAAAATAATTTTCTTTCAAAAAAACAACAACTAAGTCCGCATTTAGCGGTCTTTTTAGTTTTCTGTTACACCCACTTTTTCGTTCTCACAATTGTCCCGAGAAAGAAAGAAAAAAAAAGGCAGAGAAGAAAAAGAAAAAATCAAAGTCTGATTCAAAGAACACACACAAAAACAAAAGAAGAAAAAACACGATTTCTCTTGTTCGAAACCGAATGGATCAGAGAAAAGGTGATCCAAGAATATACATCGTCACTCTTCTGTTTCTTTCATGTATCGTCTCAGGAGGAGTCCTTCTCGGACTTTACCTCCTCCTCCCTGATCCGAATCCTCTGTTTCTACAAGCAGGTATGTTCTTCGTTGGTGTCCCTTGGCTCTTCTGGTTCTTGGCTTACGTTTACTCTTGCGTCCTCAAGCCTTGTACGGTTTCCATGAGCAAGAGCGTTGCCAATTTCGATCCGGAGAAAGGCGAGGACAAGAACAACAAGAATATCCCCGATAACACCATGTCAGCTTCAGATCCCGTGCCTGCGGTTGAGCCGAGGGCTTCGCCGAGGGAAGGTGAGAAGCACGTGCAATTCGGGAATGTGGTGGTTCTCGGGGATGAAGAAGGAGGAAAAGAAGAAGATGAGGAAGGTCCAAACGAGGGCAGTTCTAATAATCTGATGCAGAATCATACGCGAATCGATGACGAAGAACAAGAAAATCAAGAAATTGGTAAACTGAATTCAAGAAGCGATGATGATGAGAGTAGCGTTGATGAGGATTGCGATAGAACTCCATTGAGATTATCCGTCGGGAACAAATGATTCGATACTGACTGATCAGTTTATAGCACGCGGATCAGGAACTGATCGTTTTTCGGGTTGTAAACCTAAGATTGAGCAGAGAGAGAGAGGGGATTTGAAAAAGCCAACTCTCGTTGACGTGTGAGACAAGGAATGTTGTTCTTAGAGTAAGAACTAAATACCATGTGAAAGACCCCATAGAAGAATTTGTTTTTGTTGTAGCTTTTTTTGTTGTTGTTCTTATGGTTTGGATGAATTAAAACAAGAAAGAAAAAAAATCAGTAACTCAAAAAAAAAAAAAAAAACTGCAAGAAATCTCCAATGTCAGAAACAGAGCAACAAGAAGAAGAGAGCCTCGACCGAATGCAATAAACAAAAAAAACAGAGTGAATTTATATATTTATATGTATTGATGATGAATCTTCTTCTTCTTCTTCTTGAAATCACAGGTGCAAGCATCAACTGAAGAAGAAGAAGAAGTCAAGCAACCAAATTTCCTCTTCACTTCTCTCCACACACTTAACTTTTTCTTCCGACGATGAACAACACATTCATGATTCTCAATCTCAAGCCCTAACAGCTTATTACTCATCTTTTCCATCTCATCCTCATCGTTTGAAACCCCAATCTCTTCTTCTTTTTCTTCCATACCCTTAATCTCTTTTGCCACTGTCTCGCGTATCTGAAGCTGAGAAACAAACAAAACCTGAAAAGCAATTCTAAGAGGAAGCCTCTGGTTTTTTGTGGCTTGCTCGCATCCTTCTTCAGAGAGTTTCTTACAATCAAGAAATCTACAAGCTTCCATCTTCTCAGATTCAGTCAAGTATCTGTGGCTCTCCAAGAAAACATCAATGGCTCTATAAATCCCATCTGAACATCTCAAAAGACCTTGCGAAGTAGCCACTGTGATCTCCGCTATAGCCACAAATGCCTCGAGCTTCAGAGAAACCTCACACGCAGCCAAGAACAGAAACTCTTCTAACAGTTTCGCTACTTTCACGAAATGGGAAACATCTTCAGAGTCTTCATTGGTCTTGTTAATGTAAAAGCTCCTGATGACGGTTTTAACGAGCTCGGTATCTTCGAAACTCTCAGCTTTTTCTCCGTATCCTCGGGATAGAATCTTGAGATCTGTTGATGTAGCCATGTCGAGCTGTTTGCTGATTCTGATCTCGAATCCATTTCGACATTGGGAGCTAGCTTCTAACCAGATTGAATGTTTTAGCGATTCGAATAAGAATTCGCAAGAGACTAGCCCTCTCTGATGAGGCAAAAGCCGCTCAACCGCTTCAATTGCTTTTCTCTTCTGCCCTGAAATGCTTTCTTCTGCGTCGAAAACCCATTTCTTGGCGTATTTGCAGCCTGATGAAACGATGTATTCCACGGGAATGCTGCGTGATTTCATTGCTCGGATCATCAAAGGTTCGTATAGCCGAAGAGGGATTGTGATCAAATCTTCCGATTTCCAATCGATAGTGAACAATCGTTTCCTAGGGTTAGGTCTATAATCATTGGTTTCCTCTCTGTTCTTGATTGGTTCACCGAGGACTCTTGGATCGTAGGAAGCTTTTCCGATAAGAGAATCGAAGAAGATATCCACGAGTCCAACATCAGCTAGCTTGTCGAGACTCTTGTCCCCTGAACGAAGAGCATTCACTGTCTCGTTCCAGCAGGGCAAAACTCGTGTTTCTAAGAACTCAGATGCCTTACCCACCAAGTTATTAGAGCTGTGTTCTTCGTTCATCCCAAGGTAATACGCGAGGCAGAGAACAGAGACGATGTTATCAGACGAAAACTTGACTTCGTCGCCATAACAGAATCCAGCAACGAGCTCGAAGGTTTCTGGTTCAGCTTCTAAATCTTGTAGGATCCAACGCAGCTCATCGATCTCGTTTCGCTCCAGTAATAAGCTCACTTTCGCCGATCTCTTTGCTAACACTTCCTTTACAAATCCCACACACACACACACACAAAAAATATTAAGAAACAAAAGTCTCGGATTTTTGCGATGAATTTTATGGAGAATCGAAACAAACTTACTTTGTTAAGATGAAATGGAACACCCTTTACGTTGATATGAAGATCTGGAGAGGAAGATGCCGTCACCGACTTCCAGTTTCTTCAAGCAAAAATGAACATAATTAAGGATTTTATGGGCTTAAATCAGAATGATGACAAAAATTTGAATTAAAAAAAAAGAGATTAAGAAATCTTACCGGTTCTCGTTGTTGTTCTTCCACTCTAAATCTGACATTTTGTTTTGTAGCAGGATAGTAGATTTGTGAGTTGGTCTGATTATTAGGCTCCAAGAAACAGAGTACTCAGTTTCACGTGTTCTGCAACAATGGAAGAACCAAAGGCAGAAAAAACAAAATTTTCAGAAACAAAATCTACCTGAAAAATGAAGTCGATAATTTCAAAACAAGAAGAAAACAGAAAGCTTATCAAATGGCTCTTCCCGAGATATAGGAAGAAGTTAAGATATAATGGGATTATGTAACCAGGATTAATTAGTTATGTATATTACAGTGAAAATAACATGGCAAATTTTTATTATTACCAATTAAAATTATTCGTATTCTCTTGAAGAATACTAGAGAAATTGTACGGAAATGACTCAGATCACATCATTAAAACTGAATTTACATAGGTCCAATTCAAAAAAAAAGTTACAGGTTATATACGTCTATAATCTTCATTATCAGTTTGTAAATATTTGTAATTCAATTTTCGTTAATTCATCTGATGTTCTGATTTTTATACTAAATCATTTTAAAATTTTGTTAAGAGTCAACAACATATTCATCTATTTATAGTTATTTTTTCACATACTTATAATAGGCCTCGTCTTCTTCCAAATCACAAAAAAATCAGAAGTTTTAATAACCTTTATACAAAGAAAGTATGGAGTCTATAACACTGGTACAATCTTAATAAGCCCAACTTCGAAGACTCGTAACATAGTGATGATGACAACACAACTATAATGTCTTATGAACTCATGATGCATGTGTTGTTGAATGGTTTCGAGTGTGACCAGAAACATCACCACCACCTAAACACACAAACCCATTCTATGTAATATCAAAAACTCTGCTTCAGAGTCGAAAATGATGACGAATGACCATCAGTTACCTGTCTCAAGAAGCAACTTTGAACCTGCGTAAGAGAATAACCGAACAGCATTCTCATAGCTTAGCTCCGCGAGTTCTTCCTTCTTCATGTCCAACAACCGCGCTACATACCCAAGTACCTGTAACCCGTAATTGATTATGGTCTTAAATTTCTATGGACCCACGGGAAAGAAGATTGATTAAGCAGTCACGAAGCAAGAACATACGGTAAGAATATTAGCCGGGTGATTAAGTGTTTCCTTTGGCAACTTCATCGAGTCACTAGACGCATTAGACTTATCATTTGGAGCAGAATCCAGATCCTGAGCTGGATTTCCTTCTTCGGTTAGAGAAGGATCTCCTTCTACAAAGTAGAGGCAGTCTGACTCTGCCTTTGGTAGTGCATCAGGTGAATCAGTTTCCAATAAGATCCTATCAAAAGGAACCTACCAAGAACTGAGATCAAGATTCCATTCCACCTAAAACTGGATTTTTGGTGTAGAGAAATATGGAAATCTTACCGCTTTCAACATCTTTTTGGCTTTTTTCTCACTCATGGACATAAGAAAGCCAGAGAAGGAGAAATATGCGCCGAGCTTAGCAAATTCAGGAACCATCTCAGCAGAACCTAAATACGAGTGAAGGATGACCCCAGCAGGAAAAGGCCCCACAGATCTGCATATTACGGTATTACTTCACACTACATTTTATAAAGAGACACTGACGCAAATTTTAGCCCCAAGTAAGAATAGAAAGCTAACAATTTTCACTTTTGCTTCGGTACAAACGATAGGAAGGAAAAGATCATACTTTGTTATCTCGAGCAGATCTCCGAATGCACGGACACAGTGAACTGACGCAGGTTTATTCAATTCCTTTGCAAGTTCAAGCTGTTGACGAAACACTCTAACCTGAAATGAGAAACATGCAGTCTTCAGCATCAAAAGCCACCACTCTTAAAGGAACACAAACCATTTTAAGCACAAGGTTTTTTTTTTTCCAATCCTGAAACCTGGTCTGAGAAATCAATCTCCCTTCCCTTAGAGCCTTTGTCCAAACCAATCTGTACAAACAAAAGCAGTTTCAACCAACAAGAATCATGGATTCTATGAAGAGAGTTTTTTCAAATCAGCATGACGAAATTCAACAACAGTTTCAAGAGACAGACTTCTCCAACGGCAGCAGTAGGAGTGGTCTCAAGCAAACTCTTCAATGTCTCAAACCATTGAGGACTCCTCTCTGCTACGTACCTGAACTCAACCACAAACACCCAAAAAGACCTTACATTTTGTAAATTTTACCAGTAATTGAAGGTATACTATATATACAATTGGTACCATGGATGGATCCCAAAGCAGGGAACAACAGAAGGGTATTTCGCTCCCATCTCTTTGACCAAATTCCAATCTTTCTAGACCAGATAAAACGAAACCCAGATTCAATTAGCTTAGCTAAATTCGTAAACTGTAAAAGCTATCAAATTTGCATTCTCTGACAAAATCAAACCTCGGAGACTCCATTGACGGCGAAGGCAGAGACTCCGGAAGCTATGGCGGAGGAGATGAGCTGAGGAGCTTTGCTGATAATCCTCGGGTCTTGAAGGTGACAGTGCGCGTCGAACAGTTTCATCTTCCTCGAACCGCTTCGTATTGTATCTTCTTCAGAATCTTCTGGATTGACCCCGAAACTATATATTTAACAAACATACCCATAAAACTTTTAATTAGTAATAAGAAAACTGAAAATGAGCTTAAAGTGATAAAATGTTAAAATGCAGGGGTGATCAATTTGAATAAACTAAATTGATGGATCCGATTCGAATCAAACCAGAGAACCCTGATCTAAAAACATACATATATAATCGAGTTTTATTGAATATACGGTCAAATGGTTTTATTTTTATATATGTATATATACATTTTTATAAGATAAAAATGTATTTAATTCAAATCAAACTCAAAACCGTATTTAACTAGTACTAGTTGACCTTTTGATCCACACTAGATTTTTTTGTTTTCAATATATATGCAATAGATAGCTTAATGAATAGAAGAAGTTGATGATGACTTCGCGCCGTCATTTTTCTAAATTGTATGATTTTCAAATGTGTTTTAACTTTTAAATAATAATACATGATCGAATGACATTTATGACGAGATAATAATACACGTTTTGAATTTGGATTTGGGGTTGTATGACCTTTGGTCTAAAACTTTCTAATCATAAAAAAAGAAGAAGTTGGTTTACAATATTGACAAATATGTCCGAATACGGTTTCCTGTATTTTGCAGGAAAAAATTACAAAATGTTCACAACAAAAAGAGAAGAAAAACATCGTAATGATTGTAATAATCTTAATTATACTATAATTGATGAACAAGAAGTCAAAAAGGTTCGATTCGAGAATGAAAAAGTGAAGCAAATTAAATCACCCATTAATTAGAGGTTGCTTTTCTTGTTACATAAACAATTGTAACCCCAAAAAAACACCAAAGCTCTGCCCAAAGTAATAAGCGTTACAAAAAAAATTAAAATAAAATTCACAAAGATATCGTAGTCATATATATTGTTCTGGTGCAACACGAGACAAAGATTCTTCACAGAAGTCTCTCTAATGTCTCTTTCACAACTATTACTTCTTCTCTTTCTCCTTCTCCTTCTGCCGGCGAAAACCGTCGGAGCAACATTCCGTTTACTGAACTGTTTTCCGAGTAATGCAAACACTGCCGGAGAAAAATCTGACCAGTGTCTTCGAATATTTCTGATTCCTCCTTCAGGTCCATCAAGAAGACAAAACTTGATGGACCTGACGGCGGCACTGCGAAGAAGACAAAACATTTTTGCAAAAAAAGGGAAGGCATAACTTGCCAAAGAGAGCTCAACTTTCCTCTGAAAACCCGTCGGAGTTAATCCCGAGATGGAACAGTGTTGTTGTGTTTTTAGAATATTCATGTAGTGATTTTTTACACGAAGATATATATATATATATATATGTTCAATTCGAAGAGAAAATGAAGGCATGAACATAGTTTGTGTTCACACACTGTTCATTCTTTCATTTTCTCCCTTCACTTCAAGAGTCAAGAAGACCTTGTAAAATTCCAATTATTGTGTATTATCTTTTTCCTTTTATAAATGTAATGTAATGCGAAATGTGATGTGTTTGTGGTATCTTTAACAACTTTTGTTTTTGTTTTGTTTTTGATGAAATCTATAACAACATTGTTTCCCAAAATAGTCTCATTGTAATAGGAGTCATGTGTCCCAAATTGTTAAGAAAATAATTTATTCAAAAACATTATATAACACTTGGTTTAAATGTTGTGGATGTAACTTCGGATGCGCGAATTTGAGTAATTAAATAGTTACATTTAAATGTTATTGTACGGCTTCTAAAACTGATATAACGATCGTAAACAAATGTTTAGCGGAATATTTTTGATCGTAAACTTTTTTTTTTTTGATGAATTCCTTAACAACATTGTTTCCCAAAATAGTCTCCTTGTAATAGGAGTTAAGAGCTTATGTTGTCCCAAATTGTTAAGAAAACAATTTCTTCAAAAATATTATGTAAGACTTGACTGGTTTAAACGTAACGTTGTGGATGTAACTCCAGGTGCACGAATTTGAGTAACTAAACAATTATATTTAAATGTTATTGAACGGCTTCTAAAACTGATATAACGATCGTACACAAGTGTTTAGCGGAATATTCTTGATCGTAAACTTTAGTTTTTGTTTTTGTTTTTGATGAATTCTTTAACAACATTGTTTTCCAAAATAGTCTCCTTGTTTATGAGCTTATATTGTCCCAAACTGTTAAGAAAATAATTTCTTCAAAAACATTATGTAACATTTGGTNTATGATAATTCTCACTCACGAGATCATGACATTTGTCACGGTTAATTTAGATATTGACATGTGTCAGTTTAATTTAAAAAACAAATGAATTAAAGTAAATATTAATCAAATTAGTTTTAATTTATAATTTATCCTAAAAGGCAAGATTAATATAGTAAGGAAAAAATATTTTGTAGTTTTCCATTTAAATTAAGAAAATTAATCATAAAAGAAAAAGAATTTTAATTTTTCACCTCTATATAAACCACAATTTGGTATTATATCAATTACAAAAAAAAAAATCCAATAATCGTATCCACAACTATTTACTGCATCTATTCATAAAATTTTTCTTTCAATGTATATATTTATTTTATCGTAAACTTTGTTTCTAAATTTATGTATAAGATATTTTCACGGGTGATCTAATTTTGTTTTCCATTTTATCATTTTTCATTTTTTTCACGGGTTATAAAATATTAAATTACAAACCCGCATATATGCGGGTACTTATCTAGTAAACATAATATATGAAAATACTTTTTCGAAAACGACAAAACCCATATCATCATAAATAAATGTCAAAATCCTTGTTCCAAATTAATTAGAACATACTGAAAGATGTAGACCAGTGTTGTCGTTGTATCATAGTCCAGTTTTTATTCTTCTTTTGTTTGACGGCGTAGTTCATGTTGTAATGTACTTATGTGAATTGTAGACGATTAAAAATATTATCACATGTATAATTACAAATATTTAGAAAAAATTAAGAAAATTGATTAAAGCATAAATATACATTAGTTTAATTATTATTTATGAGTGTAAATTTTTTTGATACGATAATATTTTAATTTTTTTTTCCACTATCCATTTCATTAAATCAAATAGTGTTGTTAAGGTAAAAATATCTCACCAACAGGGTCTGACTTACATGGTAACTGGGTCACAAAAGCCGACCCAGTAGCCAATCCCTTACATAAGAAAAATATCTTACCAAGGTGAGATATCATCTTGAGGGGCCCATCACGAAAGGAGAAGCCCAATGTGAGGGAGGGTGGATTCGAGTCTCCACGCTGGTGGGATGGCAGCAAAGGACGGATGGTCACCTTACTTCTTCCCGAAAAAGTCTCCGAAGATACGAAGGCCCGGACGCAAAGACGCCGCCCCGAGCCATCTACAAAACCTGAAAATAAACAGACACTAAACCGGGCTTGCAGAAAGTGGCTCCGTCGAAACGGTTAATTCCGCCGGAACCAGGAAATCCGTCCCGCTACAAAGTCACACAGCGGCTATGAGGCAAGCCGATAATATTTTAATTAAAGATAATAAAGTTTTGTTAAGGAGAAAGATAACCACCCGCTACACAACAAACGCTCGAAAGAGGAAACTTTATATTTCGGGCGATTTAGATCGTCAAACGCATGATAATGCAACCACCATCACAAATAACGTTTACGAACGGTTGCGAGAGAACAAACCAAATCCTTAGAACATCAACAGACAACAATAAAACATCCAAAAACTTTATTTCAAATCTGTTTTTAATAAAACAAAAAGCTTTGTCCGGTAAACAAATAATAGATATTGATGCTTTGAGTGTTTAGATAAACTTGAAGCTTCAAACTTCTGAAGGAGTCTTTGTTGTCATTTGATCAACGGCATGAACTACGTTCTGAAGCTCCTCCCAAATGGCTTTGTAGACCATTCTTTGCCTGTTCACTGCAGATTGTCCCTCGAAGGCCGATGATACCACATTGATGCTACAAAACCAGACATACATACATTAGGCAGTTCTGGTGTTAAGTAATAGATTCATCTAATATGACAAGTAAAAGAAAGATTCTTGCTTGCTGGGCATTTATCTGTTTTTGGTAATACAACAATTCAAGCTTACATCAGGAGCAGAAAATGGATTAATAAGTTGTAACTTAAACACCAACTTTGATGATTTCGGAAGATAAAATGAGTTATGCAGAGTACTTACCAAACATGGCGTCCATCTCCAGACATATCCATCACAGAAACTGACTCTGCATTCAATTGTTCTTTGATCTGCACAGCAAAAACCACACATTTGTTGATGGAACCGAAAAAGACAGCTGCCTTCTGAGACATGATTCCTCTTTAATGATATTAGCTTTTGATCATTTGAGCTACTGAGAGAGTGAGAGTAATCATGAACGAGATATGTTGCCAATGGAATTTATGCCAAAGTATCCAATCAATTCCTTCAGATTTTCTAATTTAACCTATGAACTCGGTACAATCACGAAGAATTGAAACCGCAGACAGAAAGACTGAAAATTGAAAATAAATAAAAATGTAACCTTTTGCTCCATGGATTGCATAAGGGTTTGATCAATAGACCCAGCATCGTTGATTTGAGAGGATCTAGTACTGAAATTACGGCTGCGAATGCTCACAACGCCAAACCCAGAAACCCTAGAAACTTCGTAAATCGACGACGGCGCAGCAGTCTCTCCACGAGACAAAACGGCGCTTAGGCATCTTGAGTTGCTGCTTCTTACGGCGGAAGATGATAGAGTTGATAAAAACGAAGCGAATGGTTTCTTTGGAGATTGGAAAAGGAGATGATGAAGGCTCGCTCTTGTGGAGGAGAGAAGAACGTATGGACGAGTTGTCGCCATTAAGGTATTTGCCATTTGCTGAGACGCAAATTGGTTTTGGGAAATACGTTCTTGAGAAAACGGGCTACGACACAATTAACTTATGGGCTTTTTTCCGCGACAGTTATGTACAAATTATTCGGACAAATTAAAAAGTCAAATACCATAAACTCATTAGCCATGTCAACGATGGCACCAGTTAAATCATAATTTTAATCCAAATTATGGCGACATTATGATTTCATAGAATCAATCAAATAATTTCATAGAATTAATCAACCTCGAAGCTCTCCGGGTTCACTGTCACTGCTACGGACCTTGTCCTTAACGATACATTAAATCAAATACTTCCTCTTTTTCATAAATAATGACATTTTTTTGTGAAACGGAGAGAGTATATAAATGTGTTTTTATTTATCTTTCAGTGCGAAGTGTGTGTGTGGTTGATCTATGTTTGTGTGTTTACAAGATTCTAATTTACATCAGTATTGTTGTAGATGATGATCAAACGATGTAAATATTTTACTATGAATGTCTAAAGGATTTATTTTTGTGGTTTTTTTCTCTTGACATTAGTATATAACATTATTACTCAAGCCACAACCCTAAAATTCAGAAACCCTAAAAAGAATTCTTTGGAAATCAATGATGCGTCTCTTCGTAACAATATATTTTAGGAGATTTTTAGTGTGTTTGGTGGAATTTCTTAATTAAAAATACAGTTTTTTTACAATCGAGTTGACCATAAAAATAAAATAAATAACATAAAATAAAATAAAAAAATGAAAAGATGTCAGCCGTTGGATTGAGCTCTTACGCGTATCTAAATAATGAATTGAACACCGCCCTTCCAAATCTCTTTGTTTATTGCAATCTGCGTTTCTTCTTCAACAGTTGGGTGGCTCCAGGAAATGGCCAACGACACTCACACCGATGACTTAGACGAGCTTCTCGATAGTAATTGATTTCTAATCCTACCCCTCGCATGTATATATAGTGATTGGTGTCTTCTGAAATTCCTTGTGGGTTCGTTTCTAGAATTGAGAATTCTGGGTTTTCTCTGTTGCTTTCTCAGGCGCCTTGGATGATTTCAAGGATCTCAATCTTACTCAAAGGTTACTCCTTTTCTTACTCTCTCTCTCTCAAATTGTATCTATGCCATGTCATTAGCTCTCTAAATTTGTTTAAACATTGGGGTTAGCTTTTGTTAATTTTGAGTTTAGAGCTCTGCATCAATACTTATGTTAGAGATTCTAGGCTTTTTATTATGTTTCTGGTGGGAATTGGGGTGTTGTAGAAATGGAGGTGTGAAAAAAGAAGAAGAAAAGGAGTCATTTCCGAGTGGGGTTCAAGGTCTTGGAATGGGTTTACCAGATATGAGGAGCAAGAAGAAAGGCAAGCAGAAGCTTGCAAAAGAGGACCATGTTGCAGAGGCTCTTGATAAGCTCAGGGAACAAACCAGAGAAACTGTCAAGGGGCTTGAGTCCTTGTCATCCAAGCAGCATCACCCGCCAGGTCCTGATGATGCTATGGTCGAAGATTGGATCAAGCAATTCGAGGATCTTACCGGATCTCAGGTCAAATATACACATACTGAGTTACACTTTTCTAGTTTAATCTTCTCTTTAACGTGCTCTAATTATATTACATTTTGGTTGATTTTTTCTCTTGGAATAAAGATTAGCTCTGCTATGCAGTCTGTGGTGGATGTGGTTTTCTCAGTGACCAATCCGATTTCTGGTTATCTTTTTCTTGTGTGTTTCAAGGTTTATTAGGTTCCTGCTTCTGTTCTTTTATTCTTCATTTCAGCTTTAGGATTGGATCCGTTTGCCATTACCCATTGGCAGTTTGATTTGAGAATTATTATTTTCATCATCAAGTGGTTATTGTTTGGTATATAATTTGGTTCTTCATCGTATTTGAAATTATCCATTTTATTGTTGAAACTAATGCATTCTGTGAGCTGAGATATGTTTGGGATGCTTCTAATTGAGCTGAGCTGAGATGTTAAGTTTGGTTTTTCACTGCTAAAGCTTCATCCAGTTTAAGATTATGGCAGAGTTGTAACACATTTTGATGAGTAGCTTTATGTTTTATAGGGCGGATTGTGATAATAATATAAGAAAGCCGCACCTGAAGATGAAAATTAGTTTGCAGAACCACTTAAAGAGAGGTCTTAATCAAGAGAAGCTTTTGTTAACGATTTTGAATCCCATATTTTCCATGTTTAGGACATGGAGTCGATAGTGGACACGATGATGCAACAGCTATTATCAAAGGATATTCTTCACGAACCCATGAAAGAGATTGGCGCAAGATATCCGAAATGGCTAGAAGAGCATGAAAGCAGTCTAAAGAAAGAAGAATACGAACGTTATTCGCACCAATATGAACTAATCAAAGAACTCAACTTGGTGTACGAGAACGAACCAAACAATTCGACAAAGATAATGGAGATTATGCAGAAGATGCAAGAGTGTGGACAACCACCGAGTGATATAGTGCAAGAGATGGATCCTGGCTTTGATTTCGCAAGTCTAGGACAAATGTAAGTGTTCTTCCTCATTGGAATCTATGTGATCTTAAGTGACCAATGGGACTGAGTTTTGTGTATATATATATGTTCACAGGTCTCCGGATATGCTGGAGTCTTCACCAAATTGTTGTGTGATGTGAGGGAAGAAACAGAGGTTTTTAGAAGTCTTTGGCCTGGTCCAGCCATTGGAGACCATGTTTTAATTTTCGCTTGTGCATTGTAAAATGCAAAGCTTGTTTTAGTGTTTTTTTTTACTTTAGTACTAAAAGTCTAAAAGTAATTCTCTATTGGGTTCGGTTTAGGTTCTTTTCGTTTGCTCAGTTTGGAAATAATGTTTACTATATTGAAACAGAAATTAGTTCGTTTGGTTTTCATTCGTTTCGAGAAATCAACGTGTTCAATAAATCAAGTGTCCTATTATGATTAGACTATGTGGGGTTTGCATGCAACGTCTAATCATTGATGACAGAAGCATCATTTCACAAATATATTGTATGGTTCTTTGCTTCTTAGACGATCTCCTCACGAGAATTATCGCATTCCTCCATATATCTCCTAAACTATGATTCCGTTCCAGATTCCCACGAAAAACAAAAAGTTCGAAAACAAAGTTAAAGACCTAGAATAAAATCTGTCTCACAAAGTGTCTTGGTGGCCAATGGTACTTTCACAAAGAGAGATAAAAAGTAACACACCACGCCAATCTTAAGAGGAGCGACTGAGTTTGGACAAGGCAGAGGTGTCCAGAGCATTGAACTCCTTCACTGCCGTAGCAACCACAAGGCCTAACTTCACAGCATCATCCTCACTCTGCGCCTGCGCGTTCCAATTGGAGAATTCGAGTTCGAGTTTGGTTATCGGAACTAAGTTCAAGCTTTATATACATATATGTTTACCTCGATGTTAAGGGGAAGAACAGGATCGTGGAGAGAAAGTCTTAATAGAAACCATCCACCGAAGCCCGAAACGCGGATCTATTGTTTGTTTTCCAAAAAGATATGAAAAGATTTAATACTATTATGCAGTGGAAGGCGATTTCAAGGCGAGAACAATCTAACACTCACCCCTTCATAGTTAACTGGAGCTCTTTTGAGATTTGGATTTGTTTCTATTGAGTTCGATACGTGTTGCAGGACTGTCTCTCCATACTCCCGGAAATCTCTAAAATTATCAGTGGTTAGTGAAATGCAACAAACAAAAAAAACTAGTCAACAACTGAAGCAAAGTCATCAATCGTACTTTCCTTCAAGGTCGGGATGATTCTTGTCGATTTTAAGCCTCAGTTCTAAAGCCACTCTGGGCTCCTCCAGACCCTCAACAAGATCTGTCAAAACTTTGCTGCCACTTCCTCTACCAGCAGCTCTGGCCGAAGCTAGTTTATTCAAGATTTTTACCTGCAAATGGCAAACTTCAGTTTCTTTTTTCTTTTCTTCAAACCAACGGCAATCATGTAGATGATAAAATAAGGCTAACCATGAGATAGGCCCCATCATCGAGCCAATGGTTTTCTTTTAGAGCTCCATGACCACTGGTTTCTATAGCCAGATGTGTTTCTTCTCCACTGGAGTTCTGCCATCACATCACAACTTGTATTTATACTTGTAAGAAATATCAACTGTCCAATTGAGCTTTTTCTGCCAGAATTTATAGTTTCTCTATCTAACTCAAATGCAACTTAATATCATACCCTTTTCTATATTCAACACTCTTAGACACTGTATCAAGTCGTAAATCTTCTCTAACAACAATTGGCACCAAAGCATGAGCTCTCATAAGATATGATTAAGATTTATTACCAAGCGAATAGCTTCATCGATGACATTCTTGTAGCCTCTTTTGAACCTGTGATGCTTTCCGCCTGAAACAAGTTTGGTTCAGTGGAAAATTCACAGAAAAATAAATCAACATGGTAGTAAATTGCTGGCATACCGAGCTTTTTCTCAATGAATGAGGTTAAACCGTCCGAAGTGACGCTGTCCGTGACAATAGTTGTGCCAGGGTGCTGGATGGACAGGAAAGAACATCAGGACACAAAAATCTGTTAATATACAATATATGTGATACCCAATCACGGTAGTGGTGGAAATGGTTAGAGAATATCTCACTTCCTCTAGAACAATGGCTGAAAGCAAGGCAATAAGACGATTACGGTTGAACTCACGGCCAGTTGAATCCACAGCAGCAGACCTTCATAAAATTGTCTGTAAGAGGCAATCTAACAATTTCTCCTAAGTAACAGAGATAGCTGCAGTTACTACCTATCAACATCGGTATCAAAGATGATACCCAGATCAGCCTTATTATCAAGAACAGCCTTGGTTATAGCTTCCATTGCTGTCTTGTCTTCCGGATTAGGGATATGATTTGGAAACATACCTGATATCCAGAAGGTTTGGTCAACTATAAATTAAAATCGGGCAAGATATACTCATACGCATAGATATTACCATCTGGTTCCAGAAATTGACTGCCAGAAGTAATTGCTCCTAATGGCTCAAGCACCTTGGCCTGACAGGTTTCAGATGAAGAAAAAATCAGCTGCGGACAGGTCTATAATGTACTTGGGACAAAACAACAAACTGCCTGAACGGAAAACTCATTTTCGAATCCTATTACCAACAGCTGAAAGTAAAAAAGCGAGCACTGGACTTACAGCAAAAAATCCTCCAGCTCCATTTCCAGCATCAACAACTATATGGAATCCCTCTAGAGGCTTCTCTAAGAGTCAGAAACGCCATAAATTAAGCTTGATATATTAGAAGCAGATAAATGGAAGTTCATACATTATTGATTATGCTACAAGAATTCCTGAAAAGAAACAAATATCTCAAAGGAGTAATACCTAAATCTCCTGCTGCTCTCCGAACTGCCTTTACAAGACCAGAGGTGTATACTGCCATGTAGTCAACCTTTTTAGTAGAACAATTTCCTATTTGTGATTTCCTGAGATTTTCATCAGAAACGTTCTTGTAAATATCTGCAGCTCGCTCCAAAATGTTTTTGATATCAACCTTCCCAAGCCCTCCATCACTCGTAAAGAACTTGAATCCGTTCCTGTTGTAAGGAAGATGGCTTGCTGCTCAAAATAAAAGCATAATACCATATGAAGTACAAAATGGAACAGTATCACTAAGAGATGACTGCTATTAAGAGAAAAATTACTTGTTATGAAAATCGAGATCAATAAAATACCTGTTATCATGACAGCCCCATCAGCTGGGCACAAGAATGATTCATCTTCAGTCAGTGTGCTATTAAACATTGCTGGGGTTGATGCTAATCTGCAAAACAAACATAAACCGATACTCAAGAGATGTGATTTAATGAATTATATGGGAAATGTGATTCAAACAACCATATGACCCAGCAGCACTACACTCAAGAAAATTATCAAAATTATTGATTGTCACAGTGCTTCCAGTTACAAGTGCCAATATAATTTTGTAACATGTGGCTGTTAGAATACAATGAATTTCTCATCTACGTCTATTCAGGAATGCACATATATTGAATATTTCAGAACAACAAAGGCTAGTCATCACTCACCCGAACTGAACAACGTCTAATCCAGAAACACCAAGACCTCGAGAAACCGCCTCCTACAAAATAAACAATGGAATTGCCAGTGAACAAATTAATTATCACATGGCATAAAGAGATAATGTTTCCAGAAGTGAAATAATGTCTTGGGCTAAAATTGGGAGTAGAGAGATATGTACAACAATCACTTAGAGGTAAGAAATTAAAGTCCAAGGAATTAGATACATACCAGTACGGTTTGTGCAGATATGCGAGAGTCATGGCCAACAGAGACTCTCAACCGCCGGGATTCAGCCTTCTTCTTGTGTAACAGCCATTGCCCAAAAGCAGCAGCTATGGCTTCAGTCACTGGTTCATGAAGGCTTACAGGTTCCCCCTCAACCCCAGGGACCGCTACACCCCGAATATCGCTGGGGAGAGAACAATTAAACGTAACGTGAGTCAAGTAGGGTAAAGAAGAAGAATTACATGATTTAATTTGTTGAAGAAGAAAAGACGACATGGAACCATTCCAAAATGTGAATGGCTATAGTACTTTCTGAATGTCATTGAATAGAGATATATTAGTAATGATGATTTAGCTGGTAAGTGATGTACAGTTCACCTGCCGTTCTGAAGCTTGAGAAAATCAGTTTTGTCAAGAGATGGCACAGTAGCACTTGACAAAGCAGCTGCAAATGGAGATCCAAAGTAAGGCACCCATATTATTTGGTAAACACCACATCTCTTTGCCAAGCAACATAGGGAAAAACAATACACAAATGCAAGGGCCAAAAAGTGTTGATGCCGTAAAAAAAAAAAAAAANAAAAAAAAAAAAAAAAAGCAGCAAAGCAAAAGCAAAAGCACAAATAAGTGGCAAAGCTGAAGCATTGTTCCTTCATCTAAACCTTAATATCAAGAGTCTAGAACGGACCATTGCAGTAAAAAGTTGTTTGCTTGGAAATAGCAGTAGTCTGGTATTTTGATAAAGTGTGGGGACGCAAGGAAGAGTTGAGGTTCCATGCCAGCTTCCCTCTTGGACAGGGAAGTAGAGCAGACATGTATGTGTTCGGTTCTCTTTGGTATCGTGTCTTAAACTGCTTAATTTGTAGGTAGCAGCACTGTTCTACATTAAACTTTTGGAAAACCTTGCCTGAAAGAAATTCATAGTTCTATTAGCCTTTTTTTCTTTCTTGTTCCTTTTCTGTTTCTCAATTTGAAACTTGCCGGAAGTCAACAAAAATGCAGAGAGGTTTG
This sequence comes from Eutrema yunnanense, assembly GCA_002933935.1. Classification (NCBI taxonomy): domain Eukaryota; kingdom Viridiplantae; phylum Streptophyta; class Magnoliopsida; order Brassicales; family Brassicaceae; genus Eutrema; species Eutrema yunnanense. The sequence continues at coordinate 44,347 of PKML01007895.1, read as the reverse complement.
ATCATCGTTGTGATGCAAAAGGAAAACTAAATTCATCAAAACGATTACTGCAGAACAAAGTCAACATTTTTACAGATAATTTGCCACCATTCTAAAATCATTCTGATTATGAGTTTTAATCATTCGAACCGAATCAAACTCTGACAAGAGCAAAAACACTAGGAAATTTACAGGATCCAACTTTGGAAGCGTGACTTCAAAACCGGCAAGGAAGAAGGCGATATGACTTACGAAGATTGAAAATTATAAAAGCAAATCACTGAAGAGATTCTACCTTCCATTGGAGACGCTAAAGAGCTCACCAAATCAGGCGACGAGACCACAGTAGCGAGCGATATGAGTCTTTTCTTTGGAGATTGGAAAAGAGAGCAAAATGTTTTGAGAAATACATTGTTTGACAAAATTGGGCTTTTATGGGCTTTTTCCCGCGAAGGGTTATGGGTTTTAGTCAATCAAAGATATTCGATTTTTTTTGTTTTTTCATACCAAAAGAAAAGTTTCAATTTTTAAAGGGTGAAGAAAATAACTACAAAGTAGCACATGATCGTAGCTACAATTTACGATGATACCATCCACGTGGCATCTTTTCCTCTCCCAAGAACACTCCATGATTTCACTCCAAGGACCCTTTCTTCATCGTCTCTGTTCCAAGGCAAGTAGAATAATTCTCCCACTCCCATGGAAGCTAAAACCATCGCAATGTCTCTCAGTGGTGACCGCTTGTTGATTTTCCCGACTTCTCCTCGCTCTTCCTTCGTTTCTCCATCCCGCTTCTCCCGCCTCCCGCTGAAGCGTTCGTGTATCGGTGGTGTTGCCTCTGTCGATGGCTACCGTGGCTCGGCTCTCACTCGGTGGAATCCGATTGTTTCGACTCGCCGCCGACTCGTCCCCGTTCGTGCAATTGAGTCGGACCTTCCTCATCCCATTCAGCAGGTGAGGTTTGGAATTTGAGCATATGATTGCATTTGACGAGTGAAGGTTTCTTCCTGTTTTAGGTTCCTCGAGCTGCTCTCACAATTTTTGTTGCTGGGTTGATTTGATTTCTCATAGGGATCTTCAGGTTTAGGGAAAATTAAGGAATACGAAGAATGGGATTCGTGGACGGCCAAGTTCTCCGGTGCAGCAAACGTTCCGTTTCTGATGCTTCAACTGCCACAAATTATCCTCAATGCCCAGAATCTTTTGGCGGGAAACAACACCGCCCTTTCGGCTGTCCCATGGATGGTGATGCCAAAACCCCCCCACTCTAATTATCTGTTTACACATTTCGTATTCACTGAGCTCTGAAATGCCCAGATTCATATGCTAGAATGCACAGATCATTCTCTTCTTTGAGGTTGTGAAAGATAGAATCTGAGACTGCCCATTTTGAATACAGGGGATGTTGACTGGTCTGTTAGGAAACCTTTCGTTGCTTTCATATTTCGCAAAGAAGAGAGAAAAAGAAGCAGCTGTGGTGCAAACACTGGGAGTGATCTCCACCTACATCGTGCTTGCGCAGCTCACAATGGCTGAAGCAATGCCTCTGCAGTATTTTGTTGCTACTTCTGTTGTTGTCATGGCTGGTCTCATATTGAACTGTTTGTACTACTTCGGTAAGCTTAGCACAACTCTGTGGCGACTGTGGGAAGACTTTACCACTATTGGTGGACTCTCCGTTCTTCCGCAAGTAATCTCTTTACCATTCACCTCAAGTTTTGGCTTTGTACAATAGTTTCCGTTGACATGTAACCCAAAGGCATCAGAGCAGTCGCATATATAGTTAGTTCTACACTGACATTCTCAATATGAAATTGCAGATCATGTGGTCAACTTTTGTCCCTCTTGTACCAAACAGTGTCTTGCCTGGGACTACTGCTTTTGTTATCGCTGTAGCAGCTGTAATTATGGTAAGCTATCAAGTACTTATGCTTTAGTTTCTCTCCATAATTTGTATTCCTCAGTCATATCGGTCGTCCTAGCCTCTTGGATATTATTTTCGAAGCCTATTTAACAAATTGTCATAGTATTAGCTTGCATAATATCCACAAGAATTGAAATGCAACCAATACTTGACTAGAAACTAAGCTATTGACAGAATCGTGGTTGCAAGAACTGAATTGTTCTACAGACGCTGACTGAATTTTTAAACTTTGTAGACCGCAATGTAACATTGAGCTAACTGCAGAACGCCAAACCTTTTCCGTTGCAACTTCATTTTCAGTATGTGTTGTATTTTGGATTATATGAACAAAAACACAATGTCAGGACATAGGAGTTATAGAAAGGGAGAAATGATGGCGCTGTAAATGATTTTCCAGCTGCTTTTTCTATAGGTCTGTGTTTGGTTTCTCTGACATCTAATTCCCGGGTTCATAGATTCTTCAGAACAGCTGTTACGTTGTTTATCTGGATACTTCTTCCTTCCTCTTAACTTTCCTTTGGTAAAAATGCAGGCTCGAACTGGGAAACTCCCAGAGGAAGGTGTTAGGTTTGTCGGGTCTTTATCTGGATGGACAGCGACACTTATGTTCATGTGGATGCCAGTTTCCCAAATGGTAAACGGCTTGTTTTTTTTCTCTCTGTTCTTTGAATGTTCTCCTAAATGCTCCTTGCCTATTGGATATCTGATGTTCTACTTGGACATTTCAGTGGACAAATTTCCTAAACCCAGAAAACATAAAAGGCTTATCGCCAATCACAATGGTACTTGCGATGATGGGAAACGGGCTTATGATCCCACGAGCACTATTTATCCGCGATTTGATGTGGTAAGCTTTCTCAATTCGAAGCCTTTCAGCTTAAATATTCACCCATAGTACTTGATATTCATCAAACTGTGACGTAGGTTCACTGGCTCGATATGGGCAACTCTCTTTTATGGATATGGAAACATTCTCTGCTTATACGTGTAAGAATCCTTGCACACCTCTCTTGAGGTTTCAATGGTCTTTCTCGCGAGAGCATCAGTTTATCGATAGATAACCCGGGAGTCTCCAAATGCAGGTTTAACTGCACCAGCAAGTCATTCTTTGTGGCGGCCACGATTGGTTTGATCTCATGGATAGGTTCATAACCTCGAAAATACTCTCTTTACATAATCGTCCTTGGTTATTTTGAAATGAGAAATGTTGATAAAACCACTTCTTTGTTGTAATTGTGTGTGAAACAGGACTTGCTTTGTGGAGAGATGCAGTGGCTTATAGTCACAACTCGCCCTTTAGATCTTTGAAGGAACTGGTTTTTGGACCATAACTCTAAACGTCACAAACGCCGTTTGCTTCAAGCAAGTCAAGGACCCAAGTCCTTAGTTAATGTGTATTTTATGTTAGTGCAACTTAATGTATTGTATTATTTTGGCTGAATCGTAATACTAAACCATTATCTATCAACTAGTTAATTTGTACAATAGTTTAAGGTCAAATAACGATGAAGGAAGGATAAAGAAAGAAAGAAAAAGAAGCAAAGAAAAAAAACATTGAAGAAATGTCAAATCAAACTTGAAACATTCCCGGTTCAGCTTGGTTAGACTTCCCGGTTCCGTATGAGTAGTTGGCCAAATGAGATTGGGCCTTTCGTTACAAAAGGGCCAATTAGATTAGGCGCACGTGGCTAAAGCAGCATTTTTCACGGCGAAGAGCATTCCCCAAAAAGCCCTAGAATACCAAATCGAGGAGAAAGAAAGCAAAAAAAAATGGAGGAGACGAAGCCATTGGGAGGAGGGAATCATCCCCAGCAGCAACAACAACTACTCTATCAACACCAATTACAACAGCAACAGCGACAACAACAGATGCTTCTAATGCAGCAGCTGCATAAACAGCAGCAACAAGCGGCGATGTCTAGGTTCCCGTCGAACATCGACGTGCATCTCCGACCCCCAGGGTCGATTCAGAACCGACCAATAACTCCGCCTCAGCAGAACCCGAATCATAGCCCTAATTTGGGACCGAATGCTCAGCAGCAGCAGCACCAGATTGTATCGAGCCAGCAGATGCTGCAGCAACAACAACAACAGCAGCAGCAGAAATTGATGCGTCCGTTGAATCACATAGAGCTACAATTCGCTTATCAGGACGCTTGGCGTGTCTGCCATCCGGATTTCAAGCGACCTTTCTCTTCTCTCGAGGACGCTTGCGAGAGGTTTGTTTGTGCTCTTTTATGATCTCTTTATTAATGATTTTGACCCTATAAAGGAATATGTCACATCTTGGTTTGAATTCTTGCCTTTTCAGGAAAAGGCCGAGGCTTTTTGTTGTCCTGTTTGGTGTTAGAATGATATATGTTAGCCTTCTCGTTCATTTTTGTTTATTGCCTTGATTGAACATCCTGTTTCTGGTTTGTTCTGATCATATCATATCTCATACGTGTTTCTCCTACAACCTATGCAGATTATTGCCTTATCATGTCGTAGCAGATTACGAAGCAGAAGAGGATGACAGAATCCTTGATTCAGACCCAACAGGCCAGGCCCTATCCCGCTCTCAACAATGGGATAACAACATTGCTGCTAAAGTTTCTGAATTCACAGCAACGTTTGAGAAACAAGCCCTAGCTTTCAACATAATTACCCGAAAGCGAGCAATGGGAGAGTTCAGATCCGAGGAAAGGTTGATGGTAGAACAAGCTTTGCTACAGGAAGAAAGGAAGGCGTTGTTTGATCTGAAAGCAGAAATGGATAGGGAGAAAGCTGGCAGGGAGGCTCAGGAGGCTAAGTTGAGAATGGCCGCTTTGGCTCAGGCTGGACAGTCACAATCCCATGCCGAGATAATGGCTCGTAACCCATTGAGGGCTAATGCGGTTGGGAATCAGGGCAGCAATATTCAGCTAAGCCAAGAGATGGGAGAACAAGGGCGTAACATGAACCCTGATGAGATGATGAATGGATGGGGAAACAACAGTCAGAGAGAGGAGAAGGAACCCTCAGAAGATTTCTTGAATGATGAGGAGAATGAGAATGGAGAGACAGGTGAACAAGAAAACTGGCGTGGAGCAGGAGAATTCGATTTGAATAGCCGGTAAATGACCAATGTGGAGACTATCTGGAGTCTCATGAGTTTGAAAAATGGAAAGGAAGTTATAGTTGCTCTTAATATTACTGATATAACTAGATTCAAGCTGCTATTCATGCCGGGTTCTGAAGTATACGGGTATGGATCAGATGGTCAGGTTCAAACTAGATGTTAAGCCAAGTAAGCATTGCTTGGAAACTTATCGGTTTTAATGTTTCTGTAGCTTAAGTTAGATGTGGGTTTAATTTTGATTGATTAATGTCTTGAGAGGAATAGAGTTCTTCATTATATACATGGAGATGGAGTGGGTTGTTATATAAAAAGCGAAACTTATTGTAAAAGGTGTAAGAGATTTGAGGTTATAAAGCTTAGTAGCTAAGATTATGTATAAGTTACTACTAGTGTAGTAGATTTTGTTTGGTTATGTATGCACTACTGGTTTCGTATTGGGCATGTATGGATTGGTTGTTTTTTATTATGTGAAAAGATTGTAATGGTTGGGCTTGAGATTTAGGGTTCAGGTGGAGATAATTCTCAATAGTATAAACCCTAAGTGTAATAAATTCATGTGAAAGCACTACATAATAAAACTGTTGTTGGTAATCTTTTATTTAAGTCAAAAAAAAAAGATAAAGATTCAAAACGATATGATTTGTGCATACTCAGATCGCATTACAGTCGCTGTCGTAAATTTTGGAAGGCCCACGTAAGCGTGGTGCAAATTTCTTTCTTTTCAGTTTCGGTAAGAAAATTAAACGCCACATGCGCATGTTAACATCTCTTTCTAAATTTAAAGCATTCTCATCCTCCGCCATAAGATTCACTTATTAAATTAATCTTTAGCTATTTTGAGATGCAAAAATATCTTATTTTTCTTACTAAAATTTAAATTTACTCGATTCAAACTATATATATAAATGATTGAGTTAATAACTAGATCTTATATGATTAAGCAAATTTCAATCTTGGTATGCTTTTTTCCACAAGTTTCGAAGATTTGTTTGAATTTCATCAGTTAAGGATTCCTGTTTATAAACAAGAACACTAAATGCACATGTACTGTAATACCCATATATCAAAATAATGGAAGCTCGTGATCTAAAACACTCCTAATATTTTCTGATTCAACAACAATATAAAGGAAAATGGCTAATTCATACACACAATTCGCTGCGGTCCAGATCCATATATGCATTTTGTATATGTGTTAAAATATACCCACACATCAAAATATTCGCACTTATGACAATGGAGACAATTCATACATTTCGACTAACACCGTTAAACTACCGTTTCCCGAATATTATGTGTCAGTTAAGTCACCATTAATCGGAATTTTTTATTTTATATTTTTAAAACCCAAAACGACGTCGTTTTTAGGGAAATTGGGTATACAGATTTTATTCTGGATATATATGTTGTTGATTTCGAGTAGGATTATCGAGTTCTTGACCTAATGGCTTCTCTGAAGGTTCTGAGAAAGGTACTTCATATACAGTGAACATTGAACATAAGACATTTAGTAGTAGGAGGTGGGATGTGACAGAGATTCCTTGTCGTTGAAGATTTTCTTGGATAAGAAGCTTATCGCATAGGACTATGTTGCTAACTGTTGGAAGAGAAAAAATGACAAGTCAAAATGTGTGAATTGGGTCTGTATTCATAAGAGCACCCGCATCGATACTAAAAAGAGGTGTCTTAACTTTTTAAAAATAAAAAAATTGAAAAAGTAAGATAGAGAGAAAAAGAGAGAGAGACACCGTGTCTCAAACGAGACATTTTGGAAAAAAACTGAGACACTTTGACGCTGATGTGTCACACTGGGTGAGACACCCAACCGATGCAGATGCTCTAAGTGCATGTATATAACTTTAATTATTTTTATGTATGAGTATGTTTTAGCGCAAATACAAAGTTTCGGTATAGATATGGACCGCAATAAATTGTGCGGGTATGAATTAGCCGTTTTCCGAACAATACAACGATCGATTAGAGGTAATATTCTTTCGAGGAAATTATATATTAATCTCAACCGAACTCCAAACTTCAAATAAATAAAAAAGCCTCGGATCGTATTCCCGAATCCCGAACCAAAAACACCTAAACAATTCACTAATCATAGCTAATTAGACACTTATTCTAAGCATTTTATTCTCATGTATATATCAGTAAATATACCTCAGAAGATTTTGAACCATTGGCTTGCAGGTTCACAACTAATATCTCCCGTCAAACACTTGCAGCGATTAGCAAAAACATTGTTATCCGAATCCACGTCTAAGCACACCAACGAACCGTCGTTACACTTGAACGACAAATGCATCTTTGTGGCTGATATTAGCTTAACCTTTGTGCATTTCGTGCCAAGTTTCACGCTCTTTCCGACCATTGTTTCGCCTTCTAAGCAAGATCTTTGAGGACCTCCATTGATCGCAAGTGTGCCTCCGTGAGAATAGCTCCACGGTTCGTCTTTTGTGCATGGACCTAACGTGAGCTCTGACGGTGATTTTCTCACTAAGCAGAGTCCGGTTAACGGATGGAATATCTTCTTGTGATGATTGTGCTTTATACCGGGTCCTGTTACAATTTTGATTAATTCCCATCATTATATACTATCAAACTTGTATCATCATGCATTATTAATTATACTACATGAAGCAAAGCAAAGCAAGATATCGATTGATTTACCTTTATGAGGTGGTTGAATGACGGAGAGCCTCTGGAGATAAGTATAGTTATGAACATCGTGCCAATTCGCATCTAACATACCGTAAGCTTCAACTACACCGCGTTTTCCTTCACGGAGATAATAAACTCCCGGCAGCGCCCAAACCGCCCAATCGATATCTTTCTCGGCCGCCCATGCAAGCATACAACTCATGTACCTATAATATTGTAACATGGTTGATTAAAATAAGTCAAACACAATTTCATACGTTTGCATTTACATAAAACATAAGAAGACTCACACTTTTGAAATGTAGTTTAAGTTTATACAATATATTTTGTAAACTGCAAACACGAAACGCACAACAACAAAAAAATTATAATGTTTAACGCTTCAGTTTTTCATAACCAAATTATATACCTGTTTCCTTCGAAATCGCCGCCTCTTTGATCGGTCCCGAACTCGCTCAAGAACAAAGGAAAGCCTTGTTCGAGAAGGAAACCTCCGGTACGACGCTCCTTAGCGAAGATTTGGCTGCAAAAATCGTTGACATTGTGCGATTTCCATTGACCAGTACCGTCGGTGAAAGCATACCAATGAAGCTCCAAGACAAGTTTTTTCTCGAAGCTAAGATTCACTGGACGATCTTTCAAAAAAGTTAGGTCAGCGTCGAAGTCAAGCCCGGAGAGTATGACCAGAACGTTAGGGTTTGATGCATGCACTGCTTCTGCTCCTTTTTGCATGTACCTACATGTGAAAAAGGTATCATTTCCAATATGAGTAATTTAGTCAGTTATGTTTTTTATAAAGTTAAGAATCAACGAAATCATGTTAATTAATACTAATTTATTTATCTGCGTTGATTCTTGTTGTTACGTTTATGAACATTGGATTCCTATACATCAACCGATGAATAATATATATATATGACTATATGCTCATTTTTTTTATATCAATGTACTTGTACTTTAACTATTCTTGCGGATTTAATTATTTATAGCACAAGGGAATATAATCTGTTAAGATCTAAAATAGACAGATAATTAACGTGCATTAATTTCCTTGGCCTTCAAGCTTCACATGGGGCATTATGGTAAAAGAAAGAAAGGGAATATATATACGTACGTGTACCAATCTTTTGCAGTATGATTGTAGCCTCTAAGTTCATTCCTCAGGCTCATACCAACAACGTTATTCACGTTCATAAAGATTGTGGCAATCTTCTTAAGACCTAACATCCATAGATCCGGGTCGAATTTCGGGTCGCCAAAGAAAGCGTCCGGGTCATCGTTGCTGCAACACCAGCCCGGTACGGTCTTGTGGTTGTCAAGTATCACCATTACATCGTTTCTCCCAAGACTTTGAACCACGGCCTAAGAAAAGTATTACTTGCGTTAGAAGTTAACACATCGTTAAAAAACAAGAATCAGGAGTCGCTAAATATCTGCATTTAGCGAAATAGATATATATTTTTTTCACAACAATATATAATCTTTCTAAAAATAAATGAAAGACGAATCACTGCCAAAATGAATCATGATTAATTATGTATACTTGCCTGAAAGGCATTGATTAGAGGAATTTTGACAATGGATGGATTGTGATTGTGAATCCCTTGAAGCTCATGATCCAATCCATATCTCTCAAAGGATTGTTTAACGGTAACATTAAAGGCTAAAGTGTCATTAATCATTAGCTCGAGTGGCCATGTGAGCCTAACACAATTGAAGCCCATTTCTCTTATCTTCTTTGATATCGAATCCATTGGCTGGCTGCTTAGCCCCTCGGCCACCACTGGCTGAAGGTGTGAAGGCCAGTTCGCGCACGCTAGCTTCACGCGGTGGCCACTCTCGTTGACGATCCATCGTGATTTTGTGGAGAGTGGATAATCTGTTGCTAATGTTAGAGAAATTGATGACAAGAGTAAAAACAAAAAGAGAGTTAAAGGAAAGATTGCATTTGCCATGTTAATTTCTTAGTGATTAATTGTGTTTGAGGAAGACCATTAAATTTAAGTTTATATATACAGTAGAATCAAAGGTTTTTGTCACAATATCAGGGGATTTGTTGAGTATTTTTAAAGATAATTAACTAAATATTTCAGGGTTTTAGTTTGATGATAAGTTTCAAGGTATAGTTTTTTTTTTGGAGATTCTTACGGAACATTGTGGATAAAAAATATCTTATTGCCACACATTTTGGATAATTATGTATGTTAAAACATGCCGATTTTCTACAGTTTTTTTTTTAATTGTTCGAAGTAAGAGGAGAAATCAGTGGATCATGTCCTGAAATGTCGAGAAAGTAACTTGGATCATGTCCTATATATCAACGAACGAAGAGCAATTTATGAAAACAATGAAAAACTTGCGTGAAAAAAAAAAACAAGAACACAGGTAAAAGTAAAGAAGAAATTATTTGTTTTCTTCACATCATTATAGGCTTAGCTTGTATCCTTCTAAGTTTTATATATCTCTCCAATCTATAGATTAAGAAAATGTTAGTACAAAATGTGGTTTAAAGTTCATCTCATATTGATTGCATGCTATATTTCTCCTCATATCATTTTCTTCAAAATTTAACAACTATAAATAGTTTTCATCACTGTCTTACGGAATTGATTAAAAGTATTCAAATTTGAGGAATCTACATATTTTAATAAAACTTATGGTATTCATAATATTTTGTGTATTTAAATCAATATTTTTTTCAACAATTATTGGAGGAAGTCTTTTTATTTTTATTTTTATTTTTGGGTTCTAGAACTTGTGTGTGTGTATATATGTGATTTGCATATTGTAGTTGATGTACGTATTAATATAATAATACTCCATATTGCAAAAAAAAAAGAAGAAGAAGCAATCCTTAATCAAGAAAGTAACGTAATGTTGTGGACGTCGTCCCGTAGGCCATGTCTGCCGCCACATGTCGACCGTGAGGTTGGTCACGTTGTCTCACAAACTCAAATACTCTGAGCTGTATTTCCTTTGGGAGCTGTTATTTATTCTCGATTTTATTGAAAATATTGAAGATATTCTTTTAAATTTAGGAGTATGTTATATTTTTAAAATTATATATCAATAAGTTAACTCAGTAAAAATTATGTACTCCGTTTCATAAAAAATATCGTTTTAAAATTAAATTTTTATTTTTTTAAAATTATCATTTAACATTTTTAAAACAATTTGTTTTCAAATAATTTTTCAAATGAATCTTTCTCCAAAGTTAATAATATTTGTATTTAAATAATTTTAAATTAATTATGAAATTTTTTTAATATGTATGAAATGTGTCAAAGCGACAATCTTTATAAAACGGAGATAATACTTATTTGTATCATGTTGATTAGTTATTAGTATGGAATAAGTAAAACTTCGATTAATTATAAATTATTTATTGGGGTCATTTTTTGTTTTTTGAAATAATTATTGCGGTCATGTTGTTTAGTTTATTAATCAGTATTTCAATTTGAAGAACCGCGTGTGGGTATAATAAATAGTTATCTCGTTGAGCACAAATGTTACACAATCCTGGAAACTTTAAATTCAACATTTAGTGTTGGGAATTAAAAAAATAGTTTAATAGACTGTGACAGTCCATTGGACCATTAAACAAAAAAAAGATATCATGAGATGAGAGCATCGAGCGACGAATTTTTTGTAACTTGGATCAGAAATTAAAAAAAAAGGTATACAGAGATAATAATGTAGTTCTTATCGAAGACTTAATAAAATAAATGAGAGATAAAAAAATCTTGGAATCATGAAAAAAAAGAAGAGAAAACACATGACTAAGTATAATGGCCTGCATCTGTTACTTATCTCTTTACTTGCACACTCTCCAGGTCCCTCATTGGACCTCTCTCTCTCTCTCTCTTTCTTCCTCTCTCGTGCTTAAATTCTTCTCTTCTGATTCTCCTTTGTTTCCACAATTTTGTCTACAAATAATTACAATCCCATACCATAACCACACAAAAACACCCCTTTTATCTTTGATGACGAAGAGAAGCCATCGAGAAACCTCTGTAGAAGCTCCTTCAATGGGCAACAAGCTAGAAGACGACAACATGGACGAGCTTCTTGCTGTTTTGGGCTACAAGGTTCGATCTTCCGACATGGCGGATGTTGCACAGAAGCTTGAGCAGCTTGAAATGGTCTTCTCCAACGATGATTTTCTTGGCTCTAATAATGCCTTCAATGACACCGTTCATTACAATCCCTCTGATCTCTCTGGCTGGGCCGAGTCCATGCTCTCCGAGCTTAACTACTACCCGCCTTTTCCGGATCTCGACCCGACCCGGTTTTGCAATCTGGCACCAATCCCAGACGACGACGATTGCTGCAGCACCAGCAAGAGGATTCGACTCGGTCCTTGGTGTGACTCAACGAGCAGCGACTCGACTCGACCCGTCGTGGTCCTTGCCGTTGACTCGCAGGAGACTGGAGTCATACTCGTCCAGGCGATAGTGGCTTGCGCCGAGGCCGTCCAGCAGGAGAACCTGAGCCTTGCGGATGCTCTCGTGAAGCGCGTGGGCTCACTCGCGGCTTCTCAGGCGGGAGCAATGGGGAAAGTCGCCACCTACTTCGCCGAAGCCCTGGTTCGAAGGATCTACCGGATTCACCCTTCCTCCGCCGCCATTGATCCCTCCTTCGAAGATATCCTGCAGATGCACTTCTACGAGTCTTGCCCTTACCTGAAATTCGCACATTTCACGGCGAATCAGGCCATTCTGGAAGCCGTCTCGACGGCGCGTGGCATTCACGTCATCGATCTAGGGCTCAATCAAGGGATGCAGTGGCCGGTGTTAATGCAAGCCCTAGCCCTCCGACCCGGCGGGCCTCCGTTGTTCCGTCTCACCGGCGTTGGAAGTCCGTCGAATCGAGACGGGATTCAACAGTTAGGTTGGAAGCTAGCTCAGCTTGCTCAAGCCATCGGCGTCGAATTCGAATTCAATGGTCTAACCGCCGAGAGATTATCCGATCTCGAACCGGATATGTTCGAGACCCGACCCGAGTCTGAGACTCTAGTAGTTAATTCGGTTTTTGAGCTCCACCCGCTTTTGGCCCGACCCGGTTCGATCGAAAAGCTGTTAGCTACGGTTAAGGCGGTTAAACCGAGCATCGTAACGGTGGTGGAACAAGAAGCGAACCACAACGGCGTCGTTTTCTTAGAACGGTTTAACGAGGCGCTTCACTATTACTCGAGCCTGTTCGACTCGCTCGAGGACGGGCTTATACTACCGAGTCAAGACCGAGTCATGTCGGAGGTTTACTTAGGGAGACAGATCCTCAACGTGGTGGCTGCGGAAGGAGTCGATCGGGTCGAGCGGCACGAGACGCTGGCTCAGTGGCGAAAACGGATGGGATCCGCCGGGTTTGACCCGGTTAATCTCGGATCAGACGCGTTTAAGCAAGCGAGTTTGCTCTTGGCGCTATTCGCCGGCGGGGATGGATACAGAGTGGAGGAGAACGACGGAAGCCTAATGCTTGCGTGGCAGACAAAACCGCTCATCGCTGCATCGGCGTGGAAACTCAGCGCCGTCGCGGCGGAGTGGCGGCGGTAGAGGATCACGTCATACGGCGTCAAAAGGAGGAGAAAAACTTAGGGAACGTTTTTAAAAATATATATATAAAACAATAAAATTGCAAAACCGTGGTTTTTGTTTTACTGTAACATACCCCACTAGTTTCGTTTTATGACAATTTCGCCCAAATTTTACCATACTTTTTACCTCTGGGACTCAATTGTCGTCGAGATTCGAGAACGAGGAAAATGTGTGTATGTAAGCAGGAGCGTGTACGTGTTGGTCATAGTTTTCAATAAAATGTAAGAATTGACGTTATTAAATTGCACCTAAAAGATGTAAAAAATAAATGACGCATGTAAGGATTTTGGACCGACTCGATTATTAAATAGAGGCTAACGTTTAGGGAGATACAAGTAAAAGAAGGTAACAACCACTCTTGAGTCTTTACTGAAAAGGCGGAGTCCAAACTCTACTTTTCCGTTTTGAGGTCAGCTTTTGATCAAGTGGATGAAACCGTTTTGCTTAGGAATGTGTAAAACAAAATTTCCGATTTCTAGTTTTTCCAAGTCTTTAACATCTATACTTGATAACTCATTTTTACTATGAGAGACAAGAATTACATACAAATCACATATTCTTACATAATACTAGAATTTGTTAGTCATTAGTCATCATCTTAGGTCTCCATCATTTGTTTACGTTTTTAAAACATTTTCTTAAAATGGGTAATCAACAAGTTTCTGGTTCCCTTAATGTTTTTCGGGATGGGATCTATAACGTTTCTTCCTTTCCTGTGATGTACAACATTTGGTAACCTCTCATCGGGCAGTGATTTATGATGACCTTGCTCTTTTTAGTATCGTTTTAAACTCAAAAGTTACCAATAACATCGCCAGACTTGCCGTTTCTTGTTTTTAGCCATGCATACAACATTTCAATATCTGAACAGTCTGGTTAATAATCCGAACAATCTCTTAGGCATAAAACACATTATAACCTGATAACATATATACACACTCAGACAAGACTTCTTTACAAAGAGGAACATGAGTATATATGGACCATTCACCCGAACCATACCGCACCGGCACTGGACTGGCAATCATGTATCTTTCCTTTGTGTATAGATCAATCTCTTAGACTCACAGTGAACATTCGAGAGAATCATTTCGTTTGTATATGTAACAAGAAGTAAAAGCAGAGGATCCAGATATTTTTTACTTGGAATAAGCTATAGAAAGCACGGTACGTGCGTGACTGAGACAAGCTCAGTTTTTCGCGGACTAGAGACGCGCGTTCTTGCAAGTGCCTCAAGCTTTTCTCCATGCTCACTTGCACCATTTCAGCGAGCATCTTCTTGGCTTTACCGGATTGATCGGCTCCATCTATATGAGAGATTATGTTCGACACTAAGATTTCTAACGTGTCAGGCTGAAACTCTGATCATCTTGGACTCTCTGAGTCTCTTAGCAAACAGAGAAGTCTTTAAGCTTTCGTTCGAGATTTCGGTGATCCTTGAACCGTAAGCTCTAGTAATATCATTTGATCTGTAAGCTCTAGTAGGGTTGATGAATTACAATTAAAATATAGGAGGGGGGAAGTGAAAACAAAGAAAGGGTGAGGTTTACTCTCTCTGCTTTGATTGCTCCTCTCATCCTCCAGATGGATTCCATTAATGAAAAGAGATGATCTCAGAGTTTAGACCAAAGTCGATGAAATAGAGATAGAGTGTAGTCCAAGCAAACAAAAAGGAATGGCCAATGCAGAGAAGAAGCAGAAAAAAAGTTGATGAAATCAGCTGGCTTTAGGCGTATACAGAGTCTCTTCATTCTACCTCTCCACCTTCAGATGCTTATCGTCTGATGCAGTTACCAAAAAAAAAAAAACGACCAGAAAGATACGAATTGACACCCAAAGATTAATGAAAAAACTCATAGAAATTTCACCAATTCTGCCACAGATTGATATGTTAGAAGACGTAACTGTAATGAAGTTGTTAAAATATAGTATTGCATTCGATCAAACATAATTGACTATTTCAGACTAATTTCAAGCGAAGAAATAACACTTCTAATCAGGGATTAAAAAAATGAAAGAGAAAAGAACAGAGGAAGAAGGCACTTCTCTTCTTTGACGGCAAGGTTGAGGAGAGCAAGAAGAGCTGCCTCGTGGTGTGATTCAGGCAAGTCGAATCGGAGCATCGAAACGAGCGGCGCGTGTGGATCAAATCGTGGTCTCCATCAAGGCCACGTGGCGAGTCGCAATCGAAACTCATATACGGAGGAATAAGAGGTGGTTGTGGTAGAGGCGTAGGTGTTGGTTTCTCCGGCGAGGTTCATTTTAGCAGAAGCTTGACTTGAGGAGGTGCGACCGAGTGAGAGGTAGAGAGGAAGAATCAAAACTCTGTTTCGACTTGTCGAGACGTTTTACGTTACAAGAGAGAAAGAGACAAATAATAAATCGATGTTTCTACATTTGCAATTCGCTAAAAGCCTAAACTATATTGTGAAAATCGACTTAAGTGTGGATTAATTAAATAAATATATAGGGGTTGAAGGACTTTGACAAATGGGAACAAAAAAATGGAAAATAATATTTTTAATGAAACGAACAAATAAAAAATGATCCAAAAGAGTCAATGATTGATTTAAGGATTAATTAATGCTTCAATTCAAAGAGGTATGAGTTTCAATTCTGCAGATGCCATTTATGCAGGTTAAAGGAGGAAACTTTTTAAAAAAAAGAAAATCTTCAGCATGATGCAATGAAAGTCGTTCGTCGTGGTCCCAGTATGCGTAGATTCTTGTGGAACGAATAAATTATCAGTTGAAAATTTTTGTTTGTAATTATTCTTCTAATCTGTAATTAAAGTTTCAGACGGCAAAAACAAAAAAAAACCTCCCATCACATTGAATTTAGGATATAAAATAAAATTCACAGATGCTTCTCATTGCAGAAAAATAAATAATAGTAACCAACAAAAAAATTAACGATGCTTAGAACCAAATCTTTCATATTAAAAATATAAGACATTTTCAAAATATAAGACGAGTTAGTCATGGTTACATTTTAGAAAATCTTGGCAACATCCTTCATAAGTCCACGATTGGCACCTGCAAAATCGGTGAATTCTTGATACGATATGTTTCCATCACCATCAGTATCAATTTCAGCCATCATACGATTAACATCATCGTGCGTCACCGAGCCAAGTGTCTTAAGAGCTTCTTCGAGTTCGGCTGCTGAGATTTTGCCATCGCCGTTAGCATCAAATTTCTTGAAAATACGATCGTGCTCGGCTTTCTCCGTTGCATCAGCCATGTTGTGTTAATGAATGTGTGTGTGTCTTTATGATGTTCAGATTTCTTCTTTGAGCTTCCTTTTGGTCGAGGAAATAAAGAGTTATCAAATTATATAAATATTTGAGTGACAAAAGCAAGTTGAGGATGTGCTTTTAAATAGGAACTTTTGGAGGAATAACTAAACAACAGTTGAACGCAAATGGTCAGAGTTAAAACTAAATTTAGCAAAATTAGGATGTGACTTGGTCTTTCACAAAATTTAGATTCAAGTAGCTAGGGGATTTTACCCTACTCGGATTAACTGATCAGATCATATGTTCAGCGATTCAGTTTTTTTTAAAAAAATCTACATGATACAAATAGTTTAAAAATAAATATTGAAAATGTAATAAGTTTTAAACTAATCAAAATAATATCATAGTTTTATTTAAAGAAAACTACGAAATATTCAGGAAAATAATAAAAGATTATATTGGATTCTAATACAAATAAATCACTTTTTCATATTTCATCTTAATTAATCTCAATCGAATGATATTTCTTACGTACATAGAGATTCTACATAAGTATAAAGATTAAAATATCTCAATTATATTCATGTCACATCGATAATTTACATAGGTATAACTTATAGTATAACCATATCTGCTTTCGAGCTCCGAGTTAAGGTCACCAAAATATGTTTAAAAGTTGAATGTATCAATTTTGAGAAATTAAGGGTGATGTAATGGTTTAGTCCGATTTCAATATCTTTAAGGTGCCAAATTCGAACTCTTAATTTGCAATTGTAGTAAGTTTTATTGAAGAGATGGATTTTTTTTCTTTCCAAAGGAATGTTGATATACTGATATATTGCATGTTTTAGCATGTATTTCATTTAGAATTTTGTGTAATTCGCATGCATGATCATGGTCTTGTCTTGTATTTAGGTCTCATTTAGAGTAATAGGTGTTTGCATTAGGTCTTACTGAGTTTTGCATACATTTGGAGTGTTTCTAGGTGTCTTGGAGACATTTGGTGGCGTTTGGAGATTTGGTGCCTAAAGACTAGAGAGGAACCATCAGGAACGTCTCAAAGAACCGATCAGACGAAGGTGATCCGATTTGATCCAGCTCTTGGAGTCTTTATGAGAGTTGTAGCCCGATGAGTCCTCTAAACACAAGAATTGGATTCATGTCATTCGGACAAGGGACCTCGAAGTTGTGCTTGTTTTGCTTTAGCGTATCTGCCTGACCGATGTAGAACGAATCCGAGAATGCATCGGTGCGTGGTATCGGTCCGATGCCGACCGATGGGAAGCTCACAATCGACGACAAGAATGGCATCGGTGCGCCAGACACCGATGCCACCGACCGATGGAAGGTCTGCGAAATCTGAGAGTGCATCGGTGCGTGGCATCGGGCTGTGGCCGAAGTGACTCAAAGATCAGGCCAAATGAAGACCTTCCCGTGCCCAGTTTAATCTGAGGCCTTCATGAAAGTTGTAGCCAAGTGCGTTAGCTGACTACAGGAGGTGGTTTCGGGTCATTTGGATACGTGGTTCGTTAGATATGGCCACTTTACTGAGAGTATGTCCGTCTGAACGAAGCCACCCGACATGCCTGAGAGACCTGGCTGGACGAATGGTCTCCAATCGGATTTAGCCTCGGTGGCCTTCACAAAATTTGTAGAGGAGTGCATCAGATTTACACAGGAATTTGAATTGGGTTATTTGGACATATGGATAAGTAGATAAGACGGATTTACTGAAGGTATGTCCGTCTGGCCGAGAGAAGATGATACCGTCCAAAAAACCGGCGAAACAAAGGCCTTCCGATCTGATTCAGCCTCTCCGGTCTTCATGGAAGTTGTAGAGGGAAGAGTTACCTGTCTACAGAAGCTGGGTTCAGGTCATTTGGATGTCAGGTGCAAGATTTAGAGCCGATTCACTGAAGACCTCCGACCTAACATCGACCCAGATTTAACCGGGTCAATACCCGGAGTATTGACCCGGTCGCCCACTTTCCTTTAAAAACCCAAAAACCCTAATTTTATTTTAATCCTCTTTTTGGTCTAAAAACCCTTTACTCCTTAGAGAGAGTTCTTGGATTTTTGTAAGAGAGTTACATTTGATTTGAATGCAATTTACTGTTCTTTCATCTTAATATTTCTTTCTTGCATTCTCCTAATCATGAATCTTNAAAAATAAATATTGAAAATGTAATAAGTTTTAAACTAATCAAAATAATATCATAGTTTTATTTAAAGAAAACTACGAAATATACAGGAAAATAATAAAAGATTATATTGGATTCTAATACAAATAAATCACTTTTTCATATTTCATCTTAATTAATCTCAATCGAATGATATTTTTTACGTACATAGAGATTCTACATAAGTATAAAGATTAAAATATCTCAATTATATTCATGTCACATCGATAATTTACATAGGTATAACTTATAGTATAACCATATCTGCTTTCGAGCTCCGAGTTAAGGTCACCAAAATATGTTTAAAAGTTGAATGTATCAATTTTGAGAAATTAAGGGTGATGTAATGGTTTAATCCGATTTCAATATCTTTAAGGTGCCAAATTCGAACTCTTAATTTGCAATTGTAGTAAGTTTTATTGAAGAGATGGATTTTTTTTCTTTCCAAAGGAATGTTGATATACTTATATATTGCATGTTTTAGCATGCATTTCATTTAGAATTTTGTGTAATTCGCATGCATGATCATGGTCTTGTCTTGCATTTAGGTCTCATTTAGAGTAATATGTGTTTGCATTAGGTCTTACTGAGTTTTGCATACATTTGGAGTGTTTCTAGGTGTCTTGGAGACACTTGGTGGCGTTTGGAGATTTGGTGCCTAAAGACTAGAGAGGAACCATCCGGAACGTCTCAAAGAACCGATCAAACGAAGGCGATCCGATTTGATCCAGCTCTTGGAGTCTTCATGAGAGTTGTAGCCCGATGAGTCCTCTAAACACAAGAATTGGATTCATGTCATTCGGACAAGGGACCTCGAAGTTGTGCTTGTTTTGCTTTAGCGTGTCTGCATGACCGATGTAGAACGAATCCGAGAATGCATCGGTGCGTGGTATCGGTCCGATGCCGACCGATGGGAAGCTCACAATCGACGACAAGAATGGCATCGGTGCGCCAGACACCGATGCCACCGACCGATGGAAGTTCTGCGAAATCTGAGAGTGCATCGGTGCGTGGCATCGGGCTGTGGCCGACCGATGAAGCCGAAGTGACTCAAAGATCAGGCCAAATGAAGACCTTCCCGTGCCCAGTTTAATCTGAGACCTTCATGAAAGTTGTAGCCAAATGCGTTAGCTGAATACAGGAGGTAGTTTCGGGTCATTCGGATACGTGGTTCATTAGATATGGCCACTTTACTGAGAGTATGTCCGTCTGAACGAAGCCACCCGACATGCCTGAGAGACCTGGCTGGACGAATGGTCTCCAATCGGATTTAGCCTCAGTGGCCTTCACAAAAGTTGTAGAGGAGTGCATTAGCTTTACACAGGAATTTGAATTGGGTTATTTGGACATATGGATAAGTAGATAAGACGGATTTACTGAAGGTATGTCCGTCTGGCCGAGAGAAGATGATACCGTCCAAAATACCGGCGAAACGAAGGCCTTCCGATCTGATTCAGCCTCTCCGGTCTTCATGGAAGTTGTAGAGGGAAGAGTTACCTGTCTACAGAAGCTGGTTTCAGGTCATTTGGATGTCAGGTGCAAGATTTAGAGCCGATTCACTGAAGACCTCCGACCTAACATCGACCCAGATTTGACCGGGTCAATACCCGGTTTGTCCCGGATTGACCCGGTCGCCCACTTTATTTTAAAAACCCAAAAACCCTAATTTTCTTTTAATCCTCTTTTTGGTCTAAAAACCCTTTACTCCTTAGAGAGAGTTCTTGGATTTTTGTAAGAGAGTTACCTTTGATTTGAATGCAATTTATTGTTCTTTCATCTTAATCTTTCTTTCTTGCATTCTCCTAATCATGAATCTTAGCAAACTTAACATGGGTTTTGTTGGGATTAACATGACTAGTGAGTAGTCTCTTAGGGTCTTTGGGTGAGATAGATTAGGGTGATTTGGAGTTGATCCATGATGTTAGGGGTTTAGATTGTTTGATTTCCTTCCTTAATAAGTGTTCCTAAAGCTAGATTAGCCTTGATCAAGTTGATTTAGATCATAGGAAATTTCTCGCCCGGAAGGTGTTTGATGAAATTCCCCAATGAACTTTTTAAGGGATTTACACTATTGGCCTATGGAAATAGTTGTCCAAGGTGTTTATTGGTTGTTAGACCTTGTGTTTAATGCTTGATGATTGCTTAATTACAAATAGAAGTTTGTTCTTAATTGGGTAATTAGCAAGTGATTAATGTCATGGAAGTGGATTAGTCTTGATTAGTGGTCTAAACCTAAGGATTAGCATTGGTTGAGTATATTGGCATCATGGATTAGTTCTAGATCACCCGAAATCAATTACCTCACCCTAAGATTCGCCTTTTTATATTGATTTACAACTTGTTTAATTGCTTTTGCTTTCTTCAATTTAGTTACTTAATCAAACACCTTTAATTAGCTTAACTCATTTAGTGTCTTGCATTCTTGGTGCTTGAAATCATCTCCCAATAGGTTCGATTACCTCTTATGCTCAATAGGCATTTAGAATAATTGATTTCTAGACTTGCAAAAGTCCTCTATCAAATGTGTTGTTAAATGAGCCAAGAAAGTAAAATTGTTTTAGGTGAAGAACCACTTCAAAAAAAAAAAAAAACAAACTAATGTTAACGTAAGAGAGTTCCACAGCTCAGTGCCAATAGCCACATGTTTAGTCACCCGTGTGGTGACAGTGTGTATCTTCTCGACACCTCTTTACATATCAAAAACAGAAAATATAAATAACAAGCCAGCCGACCTAAAAAGCCAAAAATATCTAATATGATTTAAGATAGTAACAAATCGACCCTACGTGTAAAGAAGAATGAAATAAAAAAGATTATAATAAGTTTGATTCGTGTCTATAAAAACCCGCCTCTCGTAACTCTTTCAGCAGATCACAGTCTCTCTATTAATCTCTCTTTGAATCTGATTTCTCCAAACAATAAATAAATAAAACAGTTAGTCGCTAGCTCTGTGCTTATCGTCGAACGATGGTGCATACTCATCAAAAAAAGAAAAAAACGATGGTGTTTCCGGCGTGTGTTCAGTGCGGGACGAGACAAAACCCGTGTCGGTGCAAATTTGTGGGACCGACGTTAGGGTTCGTGGCTTTTGTGGTGACCGGAATCATCGAGTGGCCGGTTGGTGCGGTGGTTTATATCTTTAAACACACAAAGGGTCGCCGCATAATGCGTCATCCGTCCACCGTCGTGTATCCCAAAGTCTCTAGATCTATTCCCATTTGACTTTGTCGTCGTTATTATGCAACTGTGTTTGGTTGACATGCAAGTATGTTTTGTTCAATATATAAATTCCGAATCTAGGTCCGGATTAGTTTCTTCTGATATGTAATTACCAAATAAATATTATGTTGTGTGAAAATCGATATGAGTTGAAAGATACTCGTTTGATTTACTTTATGTATATGGTTTTTTTTTTTCCTTTTGTTGTTGGTAATGTATACTTACTAGTGAAAGTTAATAAATATTACTCTTTTTCGGATTTTCATACATATTAAAAATAAATACATTATCTTTTATTATTAAATATTTTTTCACAACTATAAATCAATAGTAATTCAATAAACTCAATTTTTAAAAAAAAATTATAACATAAAAAAACTCTTAAAATTTATTTTTTTGAAACAAAAATAAAAGCTGAAAACATTCCTTTTAAAAACAAAAAGAGTATATTAGAACCGTTTGAACCCAAAAAATAAAAAATTATATTAATTGGAACCAAAATAAGACACTGTTATGAATTTATGATCGGGAGAAGTGTGACTCATCACTAAACCCTAATTCTTAAATCTTTCAGTTGATTTTTTACTGTCAACTGTGTTTGGTTGACAATTTCCTTTCTTGTTCCCTGGTAAATTTAAATGTTACTTGTGGATTCTAATACAAAATAATTATCTCTTCATACTTCATCTTAATTTTTTTTGCTAAAATTTCTGTATATTAATTAAGCGAAAAGGACGAGAATACAAAGATGAAAAAGAACTTCATCTTTGTATTCATCTTAATTAATATCACTCGATTGATCTTTTTACTTATATAGAGATTCTACATAAATTTAAAGGTTAAGATACCTCAGTTATAGTCGTGTCACGTCGATAGCTTACATACTCATAATCAAATTCGATTCCGAGTTAAAATTCAACATTTAAATACGTTAAGCACCAAAATATGTTAAACAATTCATCAATTTTAAAAATCTAGTGGTGATGTAATGGTTTAGTCCGATTTTAATGTTTTTAAGGTGTCAAATTCGAACTCTAAATTTGCAATTGTAATCATTTTTATTGAAGAAATGAGTATTTTTTTTGTCAAATAAATGTGTTTGTTAATGGTCAAGAAAGTAAATTTGGTTTAGGTGAAAAATCATTTCGGGCCGGTTTGGTCATAACTCGGGGAACAAAAGAAAGACAAAAAGTTAACGTTAACATAAGAAAGTTTCTCAGTGCCAATGATTTTAAGCCACATATGTAGTCACATTAATGCTGGTAGTGTTTATCTTCACGACACCTCTAGCTTTAAAACTCAAAACTCAAGAAACTATAATAAATAACAAGCCAGCCGACCTGAAAACCCAAAAATATAGTATAATATAATTCAAAATAGTAACAAACCGACCCTACGTGGAAAGAAGATAACGAAAAAGACAGATTATAATGCATCCGTGTCTATAAAGATCCGCCTCTCGTTACTCTTTCAACAGATCACAATCTCCCATTAAGCTCCCTTTGAATCTGATTTCTCCAAAAATTATAAATAAAACAGTCTAGCATACTAAAAAAAACGATGGCGTTTCCGGCGTGTGTTCAGTGCGGGACAAGACAAAACCCGTGTCGGTGCAAATTCGTGGGACCGACGTTAGGGTTCGTGGCTTTTGTGGTGACCGGAATCATCGAGTGGCCAGTTGGTGCGGTGGTTTATATCTTTAAACACGCAAAGGGTCGTCGTATAATGCGTCATCCGTCCACCGTCGTGTATCCCAAAGTCTCTAGATCTATTCCCATTTGACTTTCTCGTCGTTATTATGCAACTATGTTTGGTGGACAAGTATGTTTTTACTGCAAATCCTTACAAAAAGAGAAGTATGTTTTTACTTTCTTTTTTTTTCAATATATAAATCCCGAATCTACGTCCTGATTAGTTTCTTCTGATATGTAATCAAATAAAAATTACGTTATCTGAAAATCGATACGAGCTGAAAGACTCGTTTGATTTACTTGATGTATATATTATATATATATATTTTGGTAATGTGTACTAGTACTACTCGTGAAAGCTAATAAATATTATATTGGAGCCGTTTGAATCCAAAAAAAAAATAAAAAATTATATTGGAGACAAAATAAGTCACTGTTCTTAAAGTGTGGCTACATCACTAACTTAATTCTTAAATCTTTAAATTGAAGATTTACTTTTATATATAAAAAAAAAGTCCAGATCATTAAAGGGAGAATCAGTTTTCTTCCCTTTTTTTTCTTGGTAAATTTGAATGTAACTAATTCATATAATTTCATTGGATTCGATATATCAAATTATGAATCCTTTTTTATTTTACAAAACAAAAAGTATTGACTAGTAAGAAGAATAGTTAACCAATAAAAACATCTCCAACGGGTTTCCTTCATATTTTTTTTTTCAAAAATAAGATTTTTTCAAAATGAATAAAAAAATAAAAAAACGATTCTCTCCATCTCTTGTTTTATTTTTGTTTCCAAAAAGAACATTTCAAATATATTTTATCTTTATTTTATTATTAATTATTAATAAAACTC
The DNA here is from genome assembly GCA_002933935.1 of Eutrema yunnanense. Lineage (NCBI taxonomy): Eukaryota > Viridiplantae > Streptophyta > Magnoliopsida > Brassicales > Brassicaceae > Eutrema > Eutrema yunnanense. The sequence continues at coordinate 19,900 of PKML01007895.1, read as the reverse complement.
TTTATTTTCCAGTTTTACACATTTTTACCAATTAATTTTTATTTATAGCAATTGTTCAACAAAATTATAATTTTATATAATTTAAACATTTATTATATAAATTAAATTACATATTTTAATAATCTGTTGGAAACGGTTTCTCAAATTGTTACCAAATTTATGTAGTGTTAAATTTTATTATTTATAATTTTAGTACTAATTATGTATTTCAAATTTTGTTGTTGGCTATGTTTTTGTATTTTATATTTAATATATAGTATTATTGCATTTTACATTATAAATTGATTGGATAAAATAAAAACACATATTTTAAAATTAATTGGATAAAAACACACATAATTTTGTTTTGATATAAAACAAAACATATTAAAAAATGAAAACATATTTTGTAAATAAAAAAATTTATTTTTAATATATTTTGTTTCATATTTGAAAAAATACTATTTATTTTTTCTTATTTTGAAGATGAAATTGAAGTACCAATTTGTTTTTATTTTCAAAATGAATGAAAATGTGAAATTTGAAGGACCGATCAATAAAAAAAAAACGTTAACGGGCGGACGAAGAAAAAAGAAAAAAAAAAAACTGTAAACGAGAGAATATGATGTTCCAGCGAAGACTCTCTTGTCTGTTCTTCATCGTAGCCAAAAGGTTGGTTCTGCGATGCATCAGTTTACCTGTAATTCCATAGAGCAGCAACAATAATATTCGAAGCTGACGTTTTTTTCGTCTGTATAGATCACAAAGTCGCTTGATTTCGGGTCCGGCAACTTGTGCTCAAAGCTGGGTATTTGCTGGATTACGCCAGAACTTGCAAGGTTTCATTTTCCCCCAAACATGTTTCGACCTTTTGTGTCTCCGTGCCTCTTCGGATCTAGTAGCACACGAGGTGTTTGTGGAAATGCCGCAGAGAAATCATTTGTTGGAGAATGATTAAAAAACAATACTTTTTCTAATCCCAGTTGTTGTTTATTTTCGATTAACGGATTGTTTATAAGTAGAGTCGATTGTGTTCTTGGGTTATGTGTGATGTTCATGGCTCTCTATATATGGCACTTTAGTTACACTTCAGTTGTTTCAATGTCTTGCAGCAATTCGATCATATGCAAATGGAAGACGTAAAGACTACAATCTATTTGGTAATGTGAAACCAGGTGACGATGGCTTTAGAAAAGCCTGGGAGAAAGAAGTGGAGGATGATGACACTCTATGGTCAGCAAGTGAAGACGAGTGTGCAAAACAAGAAAGTGGAAGAAACCGCCTTGAAAAAGAGGTTAAGAAAGCTAGACAACAAGCTAAAGACAGCTCCGATCTAATTGATGCAGATGATAGTGATGAATTATACAGTGTTTGGTCTGGAAGTGATGAGGAGAAAACGTTGTGGACTGGCGATGAAGGTGATGATGACGACGATATCCCAACAGATCCACGCCCGAACGAGGCATCTGATAAATACTTGGATAAGTTGTTTGAGTTTGAAGAGAAACCAAAGTACAGGACAATCTCAGAGCTGTTGAAATCTGAAAATGAACCTGAGGAGCTTTCACCCGGTAAAGAGGCGAGGAAGCTTGCTGTTGAGAACGCGCTGAAGAAACTGAACAAAGGGCCTGACGGGCGTTACACAAACGTGTGGGAAGTAATGAGTGATGTCGACATTCTGATTGGAGCGTTCGAAAACATTGTCTCAGGACCTGAATATGAAGAGCTAAGAAAAGGTGGACCCAAGAGGTTGAACATGCAGTTCTTCAAGGATATACAAACTCGCATGAGAGATCCAAACTTCAAATTCACACCTGAAATAAAGTTGAAGCCTAAGAGTAAACTAGTGCCTAGGAAGAAATGGCAGAAGACACAGTCCAGAAGAAGGAAAGCGCAGAAGCGGTAAAAGCTCCCCTCTTGTTCAACGATTTTGATTGATTAACAGGTAAATCCACTCAAAGATTGACCCTTCTTAGTGATTCAAATATCAAATCCATTTTCTGTAATCTCTTGCTGCTGTGTTGATTCATAATGGATCTATGTAGGTTTTAAAAAAATGCTTAAACCAACAACACCAGGCAGGCAGCTTCCACAATAATAACTTAGGAATCTTATGACTGTTTCATCCTGATGTAAATAATCGGTTCCGTGATTAAACAGCTTTCCTTTGGAGTGATTCTGGACTTTTATATTCCTTCTTCCAAAGGAAGAAGCTTTGAACGAAAAGCTAAAGATGCTTTGGTCCCTTTTGGATATTTTTTGGGGGAAGAATACATCTTTTTGCAACTTTTGATCTTTAAAAGTTTCCTTTTTTTTATTTTCGTGCTAAAAGTTGGAACTTGTAATGTTGACACTCTCTTGCCCGTTGAAGCTTATTCTAAACAAAATATTATTAAAAAGGAAGCAATTTGCTTAACAAATCACAAGATGCTGATTTTTTGGGGTCTCTTCGTAATATTATTCTGTGTTTATTTATTAATTGATATTATCGTCAAAGTATATCATTCATGTCCTATAGAAATTAGACAAATTCAGCAGCATCGGCTACTTGCTTAATTGGTCCATTATTACCTATTTTCACAATTAAGATTCCACTTAACTTAGGGTTACTGATTTGACTTCTTGGAACATCACTCAACTAAATCTGAAAAAAATACTGCTCGAATATAATTCATCAAATAGAATACTAAACCATGTAGCCTCATGTATCCGTCCCAAAAACTAGGCACAGCTTACTTTTTTTTGCTAAGGATAAAAGTCATACATTTCATAAAGTTTAAACTGTATTTCATAATCGACTTAAATATCTCAAAATATTTTTTTTTTTTTTTGGTAGAAGTGCAAAGTATCAAACTTTAGATATAGAGGTCATACTAGATAATATCTTAACACCAAGGCCACAATTGTTTTGTTGGTTTACGTTTGCGTTTCCATATTATAACGTTCTAAAACACAAATGTAGACGTAAATCTTAGTTCATCTACAAAACGAGCAAAATATAGTAAAAAACAACACTTACATTTTAAAGGGGAAAAAAAAAAACCAGAGTTTATTTTTTGTATCGTCTTTGTTTGATTTCGTTATAAAAGTGTCTCTATAATTTATTACATAGTTTCTACAATACCTTTTTTGTATTATGAGAATAGTAGTAAAAGTATACAAAACACAGAGAAGAAAAATAGAGATTTCTTCTTCTTCTCACAATTCACATGATGGAACAAGCGGCGTGGACGTTGTCGTCGCTGAAGAGGGAAACGTAGTTTTCGCCAGGTGCGTTTGCGGCTGGAAACGCTTGTGTGGGATTGCGGATGTGGCCTGCGGGAGCGCGTTTGTCGTACATGCCAGGGGCAAAAGGGTAATAGACCATATGCTGAGGTATGTACGGCCAAAACTCTGCCTTTTTCCCTGTGCTCTTCACTCTCTTCAACACCTTGTTTGGGTCCACGTGTCCGTTCACCGTTATCCGGCTCTGTTTCCGGTTCACCTCTACCGATTTCACGCCTGTACCGGTCGGTTCCAAAAATCAAAAAATAATAAGTTGACGTTTATCTAAATGTTTTGTATTTTTAACAAAAAGCAAAGATGAATAAACCTTTTTTAATTTAACTCTTCCGAAATACATTTAGCTAAGTTGCCTAAACAGAAACCAAATATCAAGGTTTTGAAAAGTTAATGTATAAATATATATATATATATTTTTTTTTTTTTTCTTATAAAAATATTCTCTTACAACTTTGTTACTAAGTAACTAGATACATCATCCGACTGTATCAGGAGTTTAATAATACGATAATAAAAACATATATTTATAACATTTTAATTGAATACTTTACTCAAATTTCTTTAACAAAAAAAAATACTTTATTCAAATTTAGTAAAAATTTTACTTAGCAATTTGTTTTTTTGTTTTGTTTAACCAGGAGGGTTTCAGGTGTAAATCTACTAATCCTTTCTAGGCCGGGGACCAGCATTTGCTAATACCAATGAGCGGCGTAAAGCATCCCTTCCAACGGGGTTCCAGCTAAAGAACTTATGGAACCAATCTCTGTGCTGAAACCACTAGCCCAACCATTCGTTGGTGAATTTTACTTAGCAAATTATTTACTAGAGTTTGATAAATTTTACTTAAAAAAAAATTGAAGTTATTAGAATTATTGAAAATAACTTACAAAAATTAGTAAAAACTTTTAACATAATGATATGAGAAAAATATATAATCGGAATAGGTTTTTCTTNAGCAATTTGTTTTTTTGTTTTGTTTAACCAGGAGGGTTTCAGGTGTAAATCTACTAATCCTTTCTAGGCCGGGGACCAGCATTTGCTAATACCAATGAGCGGCGTAAAGCATCCCTTCCAACGGGGTTCCAGCTAAAGAACTTATGGAACCAATCTCTGTGCTGAAACCACTAGCCCAACCATTCGTTGGTGAATTTTACTTAGCAAATTATTTACTAGAGTTTGATAAATTTTACTTAAAAAAAAATTGAAGTTATTAGAATTATTGAAAATAACTTACAAAAATTAGTAAAAACTTTTAACATAATGATATGAGAAAAAATATATAATCGGAATAGGTTTTTCTTTGTAAGTCCTTTACATAAATAAAAATATATCATAGACTTTTAAGTCTTAACCATAATCTTTTCAGACCAAAAGTTTTTTTTTTTATAAACTGGAGTATCTGGAGGCTTACTAGACCCAAGACTAATTTCCAGCGACCCAACAACCAGGGTACACAACAGCAATTTACCGATTTAAACGTAGAAATATGGCCAAAAGAATTCGAACCCAGGACGATAGAGCACATGCCCATATCATTGGAATTTCTAAACTACTGGGATATGAGCTCTTGGTTTTCAGACCAAAAGTTTCTTTATAGTCTTTCTTTCCCAAGCAAGAGGTTGATCAAATGATTAGTATCTTGAAATTGTTATATATTTGGGCCAGCTATGAAATTGTAATTGTAAGAGAGGAATAAGAATCTTATAAAAGAGAAATTAAAGCAGAGAGAATAAAGAAAATGGAAACAAAAAGGGAAAAAGAGAGATTGGCGAAAGTTTTGATTCAAAGTCAGAGAGAGATGAGAAAGAGAACCTTTCATGCGACGAACCACGTTTCTAACTCTTCTTTCACAACCATCACAGTCCATTTTCACCTTGATATCCACCGTCTACACAAACCATTCATTACCATTATTTTAAAAAACATCCAACCATATTATATAAATAAAATGTAACCCAAAAATCTCTTATAGAAATCCAAACTATTTTTTGTTAAGCTTGTTGCTGTCATGTAATTCAGTAGTAGTCGGTTTCTAGCTTCTACGTGATAACTAAATTACCATTATTTTAATATTACAAAAAATGTTATAATATAAAATGTTATAATGTTTTATCCATTCACTTACTTTCATGATAGTTTTTAGTTTAATATTATTTAGTGCGTTAATTCATCATGTATGATGTACCGATATACATATACACAACGAAAAAGTTGATGAAGTTTTGAAGAAATAAGCAACGGATAAAAAAAGAAAAACATGTTCACGTTCTGAAACTTAACATCTGAATTTTATGTATACACGTTCGAAGTATTAGCATATAGTCTTGAATTTAGCCAAATCAATTCGAATATATTTGTATATAGATAATGGAGTATTATTTGATATAAAGGATGAAGAAGCAGAGTTGTAAAGATATTAAGGGAAGAACAAACCTGCAATGGCTTACGCTTGGTTTTGGCATTAGAGTATGTATATGAACAAAAGCTAGAGATATAATCAAATGCACCCATATTCTCCTTTCTTCGCCAAAAACACAAACTACGTATTAATATATGATCAAATGTGTATAAATATATATTTTATGTGCATGTATATTTATATGTGTGTATGAGTGTGTATATATAGGGAGAGAAGAAGAAAGAAAAGAGGCTTTCTTAATAGAGAAGGAGAAGAGAGTTACGTGACATGCATTCAAGATTCCATGTTTATATATAGGCTTTTTTAGTGGTCTATTTTTACAAAAAAAAAATGTAACTATTTTCCACGAGAATGTTGTAGACGAAAAGGTGTATTAGGAACAGAAAGTGAGAAGGAAAAAAATGATGAAAACTTTTACGAGAAATGAATCTTCTCCTGAAACGTAGTCTCTTCAATTCGACTCAAATTTAATAAAACTGAAACTAATTAACTAGACTAAAATAGCTATGCATGTTAGTAAACATATATGTTTGATCTAAATTTTAAGTCTTACTTTTTTCATACTATTTTAGTGAGGAATGATGTCCTAAAAAAACTCTTTTATTGGCCATGTTAAACAAAGTTCCTTTTTTTTATTGGCCTTTGCTTTGGTTTCGATTCAAAGATTATGGCTTTGTCACCCATTTATTATACAATAATTGGCTAATATGATTCCCTCAACTCAGAAATCATTAAACTATATATAAATACTATTATAAGATGCTTTTATCAAAACTAAAATGAATGATGATCGGTTGTTTATTGTTTGAATAAAATCATTGAACAATGCTAAAACTTCAGATGCTTTGTGATACAGTGTGATGTTGAGTTACCAATGAACTTTGACCTTCCCTTTTTCTATAAATGAATATATATATATAGAATTCAGAATTTTAGTCCATACTTTCTATACATAAACAGATAAACTAATAGCCGTAAAAAAAGATAAACGAATAATTAATAATATAGATATATAGTTTGTGAATTTTTGCGTGGTTTTAAGGTTGTTCTGCTGGTTAAAACTATAAATATCTACGAATTTACATGATATAAAATGTACAAATACTATATTGATGATTTCAATATACTAATCTGAGACATTTGAAGATGGTAAAATATGAAATAAATTCTATGATTAGTTTGAGTTTTCCCCTGTCTCTTTTCTATTACTGTAACTTGGATTATTTAAATATGTCAATACTTCTGCAATTTATAAAAAAATAATTATATCTTTTCTATAATGGAATTTAAATATGTTAGTAAGTTCTACGCAGAAAACCGAGAGAAGTAGATGGAGAGAATACGCTGACTTGACGTTGAACGGCCCATGCTATTTTTTTGGGTATAATTTATAAGAGTTTTATATTCTAACTTTATACTGAAACATATCAGAGCATTTTTAATTAAATCGCTCGTAGATTCTAAGCGACTTGTGTTGGACGGTTCATGATTTGATTTTGTGGTCTTTATAGTTTTAATTCAACTATTAGTTCTGTCATTAGCTATTATTACTAGTATCCAAAAGAATTGCCATGAGCTTTTTTGTTTTGTTCTTAGAATAATTGCCACAAGTTAATGAAAGTCATATTAGGTTTTTTAAAGTAAACTCCAAACAACTTATACGAATTTGACTATATTTTGTTGTATTTTTTTTGGTTCGGGTAATAATAATAATAAAATAAAATTGGTGAAATTTAATCATAGTAAAATTCGGAGTTCACAAATAAAAACATGTTTCTTTAATTTAGACTGAACATTTTTTTTTCTCGCCTTATTTTGACAAATATTGACTCTCACAAGTCTATTACCATTCTAAGGTGGACTAAACCACTTGCCCAACTATACTTTTCAATCAATGTATTTTGATTTTGATTTTATAACAAATTTGATGATGAGCCATACACATCTCACAAGTGAAAGAGCCATGTAATCACCACAATCTTCTCTGATCACAAGTCTTTGATGTCAACAACTTATAAAAAGATAAATTAAAAAAACATCCCAAGAAGCTCCTCTTACAAACTTAGCAACTTACACAATCTCAAAAATCTTAAAACACGTAAGAAAAACAAATGAGTGTTTGCAACTCCAGATTGATCCTAAACGCATCTGTAAAAACATCTTAAACTTGCTGCAACCGTCTCTGGCAGCGGGCGTCTTAGTAGCGGTCATGGCGTCTGTAACATATTTCAAACATATAGTTTAAATGCAACCAAATGATTTGCAGTCTGTTATCTTTATCAAAATTACCTGCGGCGATCATAATCCCTCGGTCTTTCCCTAGACCGAGACCGTGAACTGCGCCGGCTTCTAGAGTCATACCCACGTGACTGATTATAGTTTCTGTCATGTTCACGGTGGTCATGGTGCCTGTCACGATCCCTACTCCTACGGTCAAGATCTCTTCCACGGTCACGGCTATCTCCTCCGTCTCTGTCTTTACTTGATTCTCGCTCTCTGCTCCTCTCCTTTGATCTGAGATTGGTAGGTTTTCAGCAAAAATGTTGAGAATTTCAGGAAGCAAAACCAAGAATGTGTTGAAAAGCTTAAGAAAGTAAACCTCCTTTCTTCGACCCGTTCCTTGTGAACTTTGTTCTTTTCCTCCTGAAGAAAACAGAGAGAATACAATTATACAGTTTACATTGAGAAAGAACACGAAAATCACAATAGAGAATTCTATTATTTATTACCTGCAGCTCTGCTAATTTGTCGCGGATCAGCATGTAACCCAAATGAAGCTTCCCTCCAAAATGATCAGCTAACCGACGATCACTAAAGGCAGTACAAAAGATTTTTGACATTGCCAAATGCAAATCACAGATTGGTGACATAGATATAGTTTAGAGTTCCATTATTTATCTCTAACAGGCACAATAAATCAAGAAAGAACGCACATTTATTAGCTGCAAAAGTAATCCTCGTAAAACTGGGCCCAAATAGCCTGCTGGTGAAAAGGAGGTACAATAGCCGGGGTCAAATAATGAACCACTTGCAACCCAAGAATCTATTACTAGCTTTCTTTTAAAACACCAAGGAACTATTAAGCACAAAATTTTTTAAGTAACCAAACTTAACCTGTCATAGACGCTCAAAAATGCTCCGCATATGTCACATAGACGCAGCTTCTGGTCTGTCTGAGACAACAAAGGAATAGAGAGTGAGGGCTACCAACTAACAAACTGACAAAAGAAATAGACACGGTACATCGAGCAGGGATGAGAACATGCTATACTTCCGTTCAAAAGCAATTGTGAACAATTTTTTTTTTAAATTCTCCATTCAAACTTCAAATCCACCACTATTTCTTCCTGGATACGAGAAGCAGGATTATCTCCCTTAAACATTCTAACAATCATCAGACTAAACAAAATATATGAAATGAATACTTAAGAATCATGAATCTTGAGGACCCCTATAAGGCTCTATGAGGACTGAATTTCAATAAGGTGATAAAAATGGTGATCTTGACTTACAATGCGCACATCAGCAGCAGTGTACTTGGTTGAATCCACTACAGGTTCTTGCCTCGCAGTAAGCTGAAAAATGTAACGACACAACACTCTTAAGAACTTATAAAAAAACAGGGAAAAATATTATACGATAAGTGAAGCAGGAAGAGACAAAAAGCATGCCGAACTATTCAAGCAATTTACCCAAAACAAGACAAAAGAGAAATCCCTATTTCAACAGACTTCATAAACATCTCCGCATCCTATGAAGTATGAAGCAACTCGGAGATAATGTACGATAGAAAACAAACCTTCTTAAGAGCTTCAGCCTCTTCTAGTGCTTTCTGCGCCTCATCAACCATTCCTTGTTCGCCTGAAATAACATATAGATATCGTAACTGTACAGTGGCTGTTTCCAACATTGAAAAAGTTCAAACATTCTTTATGTAGGTATATAAAACCACATACTAGCTTCTTCCAACATTTTAAATCACAAATGTTTCCTAAGCTCAGCTTTGTAATTTCATAATGATCAATTAATAGGCCAAGTAAATTTTTAGATCAGCCACCAGATATTCCCATGTTCGCAAAGAAAGTTAGAATGTAAAAATGATAAGAAAAAAAAATATATATATACAGAGGCTGCAATATTGAACAATGGTCACTTAAAGAAGTATAGATTCAAAATCACCACATATAACGAAATGAATACAAATTAGAGGTCAGCCCCTTACCAAACTCTTCAGCTTTCTTTAATTTCTCATTGATCATCTCTTGAGTACGAGGATCTGGAGGAGGTAATGCTGCAGCTGACGGCTGAGCTGGGATGGGCTGTGGCAAGGATGCCCTATCTTTATTGAAGGCCTCCAACAGCAGCACAGCCTGTAGGGAAACAAGACAAAGGACTTGACTGTTAATAAATTACCAGACGCAACAAATAGCAAAGCACGTAATCACAGACCTGTAAGTCAGCTCTCTTAGTCCTCATCTCTTCAACTAACTCAAGAGCTCTAATCTTCAGATCCGTTTTTCCTTCAAGATCTGCGATATGACATCATTATTTCTAAAGATTATAGCAGCATCCAAAGTTTTATACCACCACAACAATCATTAGCAGAAGCTAGACATACAAGCCATTTAGTGCAGATTAGAAAAGAAACATGCTATCTTTCACATTTAGAACAATTTTAAAAGGTGAAAACCCATCTCAAGCAACACCAAAGATTCAGCTTCAGTCAAAAGCACAGGGAAGCTTTAATATCCAGAAGATGAAACATCTAAACATATCATACCACTTGAGCAGCTAAAATATTCAAACAGGGAGTGGCAGATTTAGTTCTTAAATTGAGTAAATATGCATCTTGTAGCCTGATTAAAACAAATCAACTCTTTTGTTCGTGGAAGCAACCATATATCAGAGACATTTCCAAGTTGATAGCCTACTCTAGTTATTGTAGAGAAGTCTACACACTACAGTAACACCAATGCAAATATACTGCCGACAAAGGGCAAGCACAAAAGGTTCAAGATTCGTATGAGCTGCAATGAACTTCTAGTCATAAGAAAACCTTGCCATCACATGGACAAACACTTATAACTATCTCTGTGGAATTACAAGAGCATCACACCATAAAATATCGATTTGCAGAAAAGAAGCCAAAAGTATGCTAAAATTAAGCAATAGCCTTCCAGAAAAGCACGGAAGCAGAAAGGAACATTTAGTGGTCAATTAAGCAGCTTAAAAGATTAAAAAAATTACCATGCAGGTCTGCTTCCTTCATCTTCTCTTTGATTTGCTTTGATAGCTCGAGAATTTCAGGTGACTGCAATAAAACAATAGAGTGATGAAGAAAAGCCTGAGTTAAAAAAGTGCAAAAAGACTTCAATAATTTAAAAGTTAGATCATCACCTGAGTAACTTCGGTGACTGAAATTGCAATAGCAGCTTTGGCATCCTCTTCCTGAAGACGCTTAAGTGCCCTACCAATCTTCCTATCACACTCAACAATAAGCCTGTCTATCGCATCTTCTAATTCCCTATCGTAGTTGTCAACACCTTTTGCCTTTGCTTCTTTATATCTAAAGAGGAGTTAAAGCAAAACAGTAGAGGAAAGAAATAACGTTCCATTGAAGGCTCCAGACTTTCACATCAGAAGAAGAAGAAGAAGAAGACTCTCAATTCTTATATAAAAGGATACTCTTTCCTCAGCTGCAAAGAGTGCACCTTTGGGCAAGGACCCATATCCATTTTCTGATAATAAACAAACAAGTCAAAGACTACTCATAAGACCAAATTAGCAGACTCACAGAAAAGAAAAGAAAAACATATCAGTGAGCCAACACAGGTTTAGATGAACAACAACTTACAAATCTTGAACCCGAAATGCATTCTGAAGTATTCAATATGCATATAAGAGCAAAACGAAGACTTATGCAGTAGCAATTTCAGGTAGCAACGTACCGCCACTGTGATAAACACAAAAATTGCACACTGTTACCTAAATCAACAACCTTCCCCAAATCAAGCTAAATTTTTTTTTTGTTTGGGTTAAGAACATCAAAACCACTGTATCAACTAACATATACCAATAATAAAATCTCTAGAGCTTAGGCAGGAAACAAAATATTTATTTGGGTGTCTCTTATTGTCACCAGGGATGAGTAATTTAGGGCTTTTGAAGATACTAATTGATAAGCCATAAGCTGAAGAAGAAAACATAGGCATCGAAGATATTTATACGCACCGTCAATTGGAAAAGCTCGTGAGGGCAGAGACCAGACAGGTAGAGACGACAAACATCACGGTCGTAGTATTTGCGATTCACCTCCGTCACGTCGCCGTTTCGGTTCGCTCCCATGAGCACATCGAGCTGCTTCCTCATGGCGTCCATCTTCGTTATCTCTCTCTCTCTCTCTCTCCCACTTTGATTCTCTGAATCGCGAATCGATCCTCCCTGCGGACAGAGGGATTGGGTTTTGATTTGTTGTTCTGGTATACAAGATTTTTTGGTAATTAGGGTTCTGTCTCAATTATAGGCCCCTAAAATTAAAATAATTTCAAGGTTTTTTTACCCCAACTAACATTAGGGCTTCTTGGCACGATTTAAAAAGTATCAGAGTTTTGTGCGAAACAATTGAAATTTACTTAGGCCCGATTCACTCCAGCTAACTGCCACATCATCGTTAGAGAGAGTGCCACATGGCAACTTTTTTTATAAAAAAAAATAATTCCCTCATCTACTATTTTAAATAAAACGCCGTCGTTTAGTTTCAGCTTCATATAAAATATCTCCTCATTCGACGGAAGTCACATACTTTTTATCCTCCAATTCACGGTGGTTCGGCGACTACAAAGATCATCAATCACCTAGCATTTAGCACTTATCGACTCTAGGCATCAAAATGAACCGTAATCAGAAAACAAAATTCTAATTCACTTCAACAAAGAGCACAAAAATTTGATTACAAGCGGTTAATATAAACTGGAATCAAACACAATAACCATACAAAACGACGACTTTAATAAGAATGGAAGCAGAAAGAATAGCACAACGATAGCGAAAACGACATAGAAATATTCACCGAGGAAAATCAAGCTTGTAACTTGAGTTGACAATGGAGTTTGGGGGAATGATATGATTTGTGAGAACAAATCTGACCAGACGAGAGAAAAAAGATTTTCGATTTTTTTTTCCAAATTGAAACTGGATATGAAGACAAACCAGACCAGCTTACAAATTTAGTACATTCAAACCGGCCGATCCGGTTTGGGTTAATAACATGACTGGGTCTTTCGTAAGTTTTAATTTTGGCCCACTGAAATAATTTGGGCCCAGTAACACAGAAAATGTAAAGGGTCATTGCTCTTGAGGTCCATGGCGGATTTTTTTACTCTTTTTTTTTGACAAAAGCTTTGTCTACCATTTTTTTAATTAAATTTTAATAAATTTAAACTTTTCAAAATTACAAATAATTTATGGAGTGGGAGGTGTGTGAGACATTTATCTACTCATTTATAGCTAGAAATTAAATCATCAAATTCCTAATACATATCTACTATATAAAAAATTAAATAATTCAAATAACAACCAAAAGAATAACGTTGGTTGCACTTGCACAAAGAATTTGAAAGGGCAACAGCCAAAAATTACAGTGTTGAAGTGAGGCATTTATTACCTAAGTTATACCTGTAATTCAATTAGCAAATAGCTATTACATTTATTTAAATAAAATAGTAAAAGGATATCGTAACTACCCTTGGACATAATATCCGGATCCAAAAAATTAATCGAAACCGATCCGAAAAAGAGGAACCGAATCCGAACCAAAACCGATAAAATATCCGAAGAGATCCTAGATTGCTATATCCGAAGAATCCGAACCGAACCGAGAACCGAATGGATAACCAAAATATCCGAAATACAATTGTATACCCAAAATGTTAACTATATTTAGACTTGATTATCCAAAATTACAATTATAAATCCAAAGATATGAGTTATTTTTATACCAAAATGATTGAGAGATCCAAAATAACCAAAATATATGAAGTTTTTAGTTATATTTGTTAAGTTTTGTCCAAATTTTATTTAAATTTAACCAATTTTATTCAAATTTAACCAATTTTCATTTTATTTTTATGATTTTTCCGGTATCCGAAACCGAACCGAACCCGAACAGAAATTCTAAAATATCTGAATGGATAATAAATCATAAACCCGAATGGATCCGAACCGAACCCGATAGGATATCTGAACGCTCAAGGCTAGTCGTTACAAACAAACTGTAGATAATTTTAAAAGGCAACATGTAAAAATATATATTGGTAAAAAAAAATGTAAAAATATAAAACATCATCATATTTTTAAAAATAAATATTAAAGGGAACCAAAATATTTACTACCCAAAAACATAGTTACCACCCATTAGCAAAACCTATAATCTATTGATATTTATCAAAACTTGAATCTATATATCTATAGTTAGCTTTTCTCTCTTCTCATGCTACCACCTCATCATCCACATGTCAAATTTTAATTGGTCATTTTTAACATCATTTTAGTTATTATTTTTTAAACAATTGGTTTTAATTACATAAATAAGATCATTAATAAATAAATTTTATTTACACATATAAAACAAAAAGCATACTGATAATTAGTTTCAACAAAAATTAAAATCTATTGATATCTACCACATTTTTAATATTTAATTTATAGAAAACATTTTCAAAATAAGCTTAAATATCAAAATATGATAATTTATTTCAACTCTCACATTTTGATCGACACAACAAAATTACAGCTAAATACAAATACAAATTAAATACCACCTAAAACAAAACTTAGAATCTAATAAAATTATTAAATAAACATCGAAGAAACAAAATTCACACCAAAACAGCAATCCGAATGAAATCATAGAAATATTTTCTATGAAGATGCAGCAAAATTACTCAGCTACTACATGACACAAGCAGGACCGGCTCACTAATAAAGTGGACCCTGTGCATATTCTACAAAAAATTCTAATTTTAGGCACATAAACCATTTTTTTTATAAAGAACCCTTAAATATTTACAAATAAAACCTTCAAACATGACAAAATTTTGCAAAAATCGGGTGGTCAATATGCATTTGCACCTTCAGCACTTGCCTAGAGTCGGGCCTGGACACAAGATACAAATGAAAAATATGTGAAAAATCATAATAAATCAAGACTTGGATATGTATGTTATACTATCATATTTATCTACACTTGAAGACTTATTACTTAAAAATTGGAAACAAAAAGACTTCAGAATTAGAAACACATTTTATACAATAATGAGGATTGAAATCTTACATCAACAATATTGGAAATAATACTAAAAATAAAACAAAAAAATATAAAACGAAAAAACACAATATTACTCGAGGAAGACAAGAGCCACAAACCTAAAATTCGGTACAACTAGCTCCATCCCAAAGCACAATATATAATTCTAAGTAAGGATAAACCCAACATCCGCCACATATGCTACAGAACCGAACTCTCAACCTCCTTCCGCAATAACTCTACAACAAAACAATTCATTTAGTGTATTTTTATATCTTTGGTGCATTCATTACGCTTTAATGTAACTATTTCAAAGATGAACTTTGCGACATCAATTAACATATAATTAATACACTCTAATTGATATAAATATTAAAATAAAAAATGCATTATTAGAGATTCCTAATGGTTTCTACTATAAAAACACAAAATAAAAACTTTAAAAATAATAATTAATTGCATAAATTGACAACAAACGTAAAAGATAAAAAAAATGTACAAACACCTTCTATTTTTATAAGAATTAAAAATATTGAAAATAATATATGTAATGTATTAAACTATAAAAAAAAACTATATAAAGAAAAAAAGTTAACACGTCCGCGCGTAGCGCGGATCACATTCTAGTAGTATATATAAGACAAATTAGATTGGTTTAGAAGGTAAACGTGAAAGAAAAAAACCTAAACCCAAATATCTAGTTACAGGCGAGCCAGAGTCGCTTTCTTCTTCTTCCTTGGGAGATCACAAGAGAAACTATGGTGATGTCCAATCTTCCGGCGGATTTGGTAGAAGAAATCCTCTCTAGAGTCCCTGCGAAATCTCTGACGCGATTACGATCTACTTGCAAAGGATGGAACAGTTTATTCAAAAACCGAGTTTTCACCAAGAAGCATTCTCGAAAAGCTGCAAAGCAGTCTCTGATTCTCATGTTGAAGGATCGTAGGGTTTGTTCACTGATCGTTAATCTCAACGTTGTTGCTCCATCTGTAGAGTTTAAGGGTGCGCTTAGCCTAAAGGATTCCCATTTTAATTCAGAACAGGTCCGTATAGCCACAGTTTTTCACTGCGATGGTTTGTTGTTATGCACCACCCTGGACGATAGACTCGTGNCATTTAGTCAATCAGATTAAATAAAATTTTTGAATACATAATATATATGATAATCGTCATTTCAACTTTTCTAAAATTAAATTATATATTTGCATGTATGGTATGATTCTATATTTGTTGGTGCCAAATTATGGAAATATGGTTAAAGATATTTTTTGGTAACCATTTTAGTAATCTTTATATTATTATTTAAGAAGTTATTTAAGAAAAAAAACTTTATATTTTGTAAGTTATTAAATTAAATGTCATTACAAATAAGAAAAAATAATTAAAATAGGAAAGTATATAAATATTTTTTAAAGTTATTGAAAATAATATGATTTTTTTTTTCCTTTAACATGCATTTAATATTGTATTTAGTTTTTGTTTTGTTTATTAAGATATTAAAATATACTAGGTATATACATGCGGCTCTTTCGTATTATTTATTTATTTATTTTTATTTAGTATAATGCTTAGATAAATGTAACATAGATACAATGAATATATATGTTGAATGCAAATTTTTTATGAATAACACATGGAGATAAAACCAAGGATGATGGAAGAAGAATATGCATTGAATTTGTGAACAATGTAAATTATTAGTTACTTCAAAAAAAAAGTGTGTTATCTCAAATTTGTAGAAATTTTTATTTAAATTTTTACAAGTTTAAGGCACTCGGAATAAACTTGAGTGCCGTAAAATTCTTTTTTTTAATCCAAGTTAACACTTTGATTAATCTAATAATAATAATAATAATAATAATCTTAAAAGTGTTTCATATGGTTGCATCTTTATATTATAACTAATTATTAAATACTTTTCACTTACAATTATAATTTTTCTAATAATCCTTAAAAATTTTGAAAAATCGAATCATTTTATTTTTGTGCTTTTTTGTAACATTCTTATAAAAATATTTCGGAAGATCGTGTTTCTTTATCATTATTTTTTATTTTTAACATTTTTACTTCTGACGCAACAATCCTTGAAAATGTTTAGTAAGATCGCGTCTTTTTACCATCATTTTTCGTTCTATACCTTTTCACAATTTTCATAATCTTAAAATGATTTGGAAGATCTCATATTTTTCGTATTTTCACATATAAATGTGTTTTCAACACTTATAAAAATTGGAGGGTTGCCTCTCTTTTCATAAGTGTTCGTTTTCTTTATTTTTCACTCAATATAATTTTTTTGTAAAATATTACGAAAGATTATTTCTCTTTAACATAACACTTTAGTACTCTTTCATTTATAACTATTTTTTAATGATCACATAAAATATTTTGAAAAATCGTGTTTTTTTATCTTTTTATATTTTCACTTATAACAGTAACAATCATATAAAATATTTCATATGTTAGCGTTTCTTTATTATCAGTTTTTGTTCTATTCATTATTTGTAACCGTTTTCAAAATTATCCATTAAAAATTGATTGTACGATATTTTTTCTGACAATTTTGTCAGGGTTTGAGCCTTAGTAAAGATAACAGTGATGATTGGAAATTTTTTTTCTGATTCACATTCAAACTTCAGGATCATACACTAACCGTCGTAGCCTTCTTAATTTTCTCAAAATTTCCACTTCATATTCACGGCCTAATCAGCCTTGACCAAACCTGGGTTCATCCTTCCCTCACGGCCTAATCAGCCTTGACAACTAATTGTGATGTTGTCTTTGTAAACATTCTAATCTTGCATGAAATCAGTTGCTTTCCATCCAAGGTTTCTTAGAGCTCAAGTAAACTCGTTAACGTTTAAACATACTAAGGCTTCTTTATTAAGTTTCTTAGATAACATAATGATACTTTAAACTGAACGAAAATCACTTAATGACTCGAATATTTGATTTGTCCTGGTTAAACTTCATCACACATATGTTTAAGTAAAGTTTTATCATTGAAGTGAAAGACATAAACATTAGCATGACATAGCCACAAACTATTTTTTTTTTTGAAAATTAAAAGAAATATTGATCAAAATCAAGAATTCTCATTTGTTGCGTCTAAACAGAACAAGAGAGCATGTTCATCTTGGGACTCTAGTTTGTCCCGTTTGGTGAGTCATTCGTCAAACTGAGCATGTCACCCTTTTAAGATGTTCTAGCAAGATTCGCCACTTTTGTAATTGAGGTAATTGAAACAGTAAGACTAAAGATCTTTGAAATGAATATTTGAGAGAAAATTCAGAATTCAAAATGATGAAAAAAACTTTATATTTTTGATAAAAAAATATTTATCCGACCAAAATTATTAAATTAATTATTTTACGAGAGCACTACATATCACAACAAAATCAAGAAATTCGGCAACATTTGATTTTTAAAAAATCATTCGTAACCTTTTTGCTCAACGACGCTCCACCACACCTCACCGTTCTCAGAGATCTCAGATCTTACTTCACATTGATCAGAACTCCGCCGTTGATCATAGCTACCAAACCCGGCGGAGCGAAAGCCAAAATCATGTTACTTCATCAAAATTGTGGATCAACGTTTGGTTTCTTTTGAGACAAGGTTTGATCAATTTCAAAGTTATGAGAAGACTTTTGGATTTTTGTTTGACTTGAAGAAACTCAAATCATCAACACATGATAGTTTGATGGTTTCGTGTGCCAACCTAGAAGCTTATCTGAAGCATGGTGTTCATTCTGATGTTGATGGTAATGCTTTATATTTGGAATTAATGCTTCTAAGAGAAGTTTTACCAAAAGAAATGAAGAAGCTGGTTGAGTTATCTCAAAACGATGGAAATGTGTTATTCAAATACATGGACTGCATATCGTATAATGATGACGATTTCAGTTTCGGTTGCCACTGCAGAAAGAACATTTTCAAAGTTGAAACTCATAAAATCGTATATACGATCGACTATGTCACAAGAAAGGCTGAATGGACTATCGACATTGTCAATCGAAAAGGTTATGGTTAAAGAACTTGACTATACAAGCTTGATGGATGAGTTTGCAAGTAGAAATGCAAGAAGAGTCATAATTCAAAAATAATGTATTGATATTTTCTATGTTTTAATATCGTTTACCATTGGTTTTTTTTTTTACGTTAAAACATTTTATATATAAATGATTAAGGGGTCCAAAAAATATTCCAGCTTCTAGCCTGAGAAATCTCAGGACCGGCTTTGTCTTTAGTATTATTATTACTGAATGTGTTTTGACCACACAAAAATAAAAATACATATTATTTTTTCGATATGAGATTACATCTATATATACACGAATGCTGGAAATTAATCTATAATAATATTTGTAGTACTAAATATTCATATTGGGTAGCAGTTTTTTTTTCTTTCCTTTTTTCATTATAAACAGATTTCTGGCTTGAAAATTGAAACCAATCAACCAATTCATCTCTTGTTCGATGGCTAGACAGCAAATATCGTAGCGAACACAATATAAAGTATTTCTTATTCTAACATTGGATCTGAATATAATTAAGGCCCACAAAGATGATCCAAATCATGAAGTTTGGTATGATAAAATCCACTCTAAATATATGATGTGTTAGCTGAGGTGTATTATTGTTTTAATTTGATTGGTTCAGATTTTAAATGATGTGTCAACTCTTCAAAGCACCAAAAAGCTGAGGTGTCAGTACCTGGAGAGACACAAGAGGTTTTATTGTATTGATTGTCGAAGCCCCCCTCCATAGTCCACTGATATTAAAAGATGTCATTTATACTATGCACTTTATTGACGAAATATATGTGGTCTATCTACGCTCAAAATTGATTGTTGCCTTTTGGATTTATTGTTATTTAAAGTTCAATCCTTAAGTAGAGGCCAATATTGAGTTAGACT
>PKML01007827.1:0-12881 GCA_002933935.1 Eutrema yunnanense | reverse complement strand
AACTATTCAAGAGATTTATGTTCCTAGCCTAAGGGATTAGTTGTCTAGGGTGTATTTTGGTTGATCTTGTTTATATTCTTAATGCTTGCTAATCATTGATCCACAAATGAGAGTTTGCTAATGGATTGAGTGGTTAGCATAGTGATTAGTTGCTTGAAAGAGAATTAATCAAGATTAGTGATCTTAACCTAAGGATTAGCATTGATTGTGTGTATTAGTATCATTAGTTAATTGTCTTGATGATTAGATGATGATGATTTAGGTTGATTCTTGTTGGATCCTTCACTTAGGTTGGTTCTTAATGCTAGATTTGATAAGATAAACCATAGTTTAGAACTACACCTAGATTAGGTAACTCTAGTTGGCGTGACAAACCAATATAGAGCTACACCTTAGGATTTATGGTCTCATCCCATGCATTAGGGAGAGATTCGAGTAAACGGTGTTAGTGCTAGATTATGTTTATCCATTCGAGTCTTAAACTTAGGCATTTCACTCCTAACCGGAGTTTAAATGAATTGCTTGAACAAAACCTTTTGTGAGCTTTTCATGCCTAGCCAATGAGAGTTGATGTCTAGGGTGATTAGTGAACTAAGTGGGATTGGAGATTAATGCTTGTTAATCATCTTATCACAAACGATGGTTTGTTCTTGATTTGGTGATTAACAAAGTGATTAGTGCCACGACGGTGGATTAGTCATAATTGTGAATTCCATGTTCTAGGATAGTGTTTAATGCTTCCAAATGATTCATTGTTTGATCGTTATCCATCTCATTGATAGCTTAGTTCATGATCCACATTTCTATCTTTGTTTTCTTTCTTGCATTTGTTTCTTTTCCTATAAACATAAAATCCAAAAATATTGCTCTAGCTTAGGAAGTATCATGCATTCCTAGTGTATCAATCTTAGCCTCTTCGGTTCGATCCTCAAATACTACGACTTGAGGTATTGATTTAAAGACTAAAAAGTCTATCTATCAATTGGCGCCGTTGCCGGGGACTATAGACTTAGTATTTATGCTTGAATTTATCCTAAGAATTTATCAATATGAACAGCACACTTCTAAGAGGATTGCGCACCCGGTAGAACCTATGGTAACTTTATATTAATCAAGACAATTTTGTCAATATGAGATATGCAATACAGGAGTATATCCGGTAGTTATATACTAACATAAGAACGGAACCTAGTAGATATACATAATTGTCTATACACGGATTTATCTATACAGGAGTATGTACGGTTCATTAATTGTCTGATCCGTATGAGATACGCATACCGTAGAGTGTATCTCATTGGTTGAACGGTTCATGATATAGGGTGCATTAAATAACACCGGGTGTACGGGAGTTGATTCAAATTGCATTTAACGGTGTTTGCCGGTGCTTTAGACTTAGTATTTTGCATATTAGTATAGAGTGTGCATAATACACTCTTAGGTGTTTGACCACTAAGGATTAACTATACTACAGTGCTGAACAGTACTGGTATTGCATATCAGTAATTGCATTTACGTGTCCCCGGTGTATGATATCAATTTTGTGGTATCAAATTGACTATTAGGTGGTATCCTTGTTAACGTACTTTTATAGTACTTGAGCAACAAGCCTAGAGTTGGTGAAAAAAAACAAAAGAACGAGATAGGATTGTGAGAAACAAGAAGTTACCGTGCTGGAACATCGAGTATCGACCGACACACGGCCTGGTATCGAGCGATACCAGGCTTAAGTCGACACGATGTACTTTTCTCATTCGCGTAGGGTGTCGACCGATACCAATGGGGTATCGATCGATACTCAGGCGATTTCGAGTATTTGCTCCTTGTTTATCCTGACATATACATAAAACAAAAAATAAAAAGAAAAAGACTCAAAAACAGACTCACCAGTGGGTTGCCTCCCACCAAACGCTCATTTAATGTCATTAGCTTGACTGTACCGCCGTTCAGGCAGTGGGTGCATCATCTAGAGGCATTATGTGTCCTTCTGGAATCTCGACTTTCGCCCAATAGTGTTTCACCCTCTGTCCATTGACAGTAAATTCATCGCCTGTAGGACTAATCAGCACGACGGCACCATGTGGTCTGACCTCCTTGATTTTGAAAGGACCTGACCAACGAGAACGCAGTTTACCAGGAAACAATTGCAAACGAGAGTTATACAGAAGTACCTGGTCGTTCGGCTCAAAATGTCTGGAGATGATCTTTTTATCATGATAGGCCTTAGTTCTCTCCTTGTACAGCTTCGAGTTCTCATAGGCGTGGTGCCTAATCTCATCCAACTCGTTCAGCTGAATCAATCTCCTCTCTGCAGCAGGATTGATGTCGAAGTTCAGCAACTTCGTCGCCCATGCTGCCTTGTGCTCGATCTCCACTGGTAGGTGACATGCTTTCCCATACAGCAAGTGAAATGGTGTAGTACCCAGCGGTGTTTTGAAAGCAATCATATAGGCCCATAGCGTGCCATCTAGCTTCGTAGACCAATCCTTCCTAGAAGTACCCACTGTCTTCTCCAAAATCTCCTTGATCTGCCTGTTGGAGACCTCTACTTGCCCACTGGTTTGATGGTAATATGGAGTAGCCACACGATGATTGACAACATGCTTCTTCAGTAATTTCTCAAAAACTTTGTTAATAAAGTGGCTGCCACCATCACTTATAACAATACGAGGCACTCCAAATCGTGGGAAAATGATGGTCTTAAATAGCTTAAGAACCACCGCAGAGTCATTGGTTGGACTAGCAATCGCTTCCACCCATTTGGACACATAGTCCACAGCAACCAGGATGTATCTGTTCTTGTGTGACGAGGGAAAGGGGCCCATAAAGTTAATGCCCCAGCAATCGAAAACTTCAACCTCAAGGATGAAATTCTGTGGCATCTCATGCCTCTTGCTGATCTTCCCTCTCATCTGACAGGCATCACACTGCGAGATATAGGCATGCGCATCTCTGAACATAGTAGGCCACCAGAAGCCTGCTTGAAAAACTTTGGACACTGTCTTGAAAGTAGCAAAGTGTCCAGCATACTCAGACCCATGACAGTGAAAAAGAATCGCAGGCACCTCAGACTCTGCAACGCATCTTCTGTAGATACCATCTGAGCAGTGCTTGTAAAGGTAAGGCTCCTCCCAGAAAAATCTCCTCATCTCGCGCATAAACTTCTTCCTCGCATACTTTGTGGGATGTTTTGGCTCAGTCTCTACAGCAAGGTAGTTAGCAATGTCAGCGTACCATGGTCGTGTAGGACTAGATACAGCAGCTAGATAGGCATCATAAGAGTCGAAGTGCTCTGCGGACAAAACAGGTCCAAATCGCGTTGGGTATCGACCGATACTAGATGAGTATCGATCGATACTGAAGGTCTGCATTCGTGAAAAGTGCAGATTTTCAGAACAAACATCCTGAAACCGAGATTCAATGAAGTAGCTACCCTCCTCTGGCAAGAAATCATCAATAAGTACGACTTCATCGACCTTTATTCACGATAGGTGGTCAGCAACGCCATTCTTAACCCCATTCTTGTCCTTGATTTCGATATCGAACCTATGGAGCAAAAGTACCTATCGTCAAAGACGAGGCTTGAGGTCCTTATTCTTCAGCAAGTATTTGAGAGCAGCATGGTCTGTGTGAACAATAACCTTGCTCCCAATCAAGTAGGACCGAAATTTCTCAAAAGAGAAAACAACTGCAAGCAACTCCTTCTCGGTGGTGCTGTAATTTCGTTGAGCGTCATCCAACGTCCTGCTGGCATAATAAATGGCATGGAGCTTCTTGTCTTTCCTCTGACCCACCACAGCTCCAACAGCAAAATCACTCGCATCGCACATAACCTGAAAAGGTAAACTCCAATCAGATGGTTGGACAATATATAGAAGCACTCACCAATGCTTTCTTAATCTCCTCGAAGGCTGCAAGGCAATCAGATGTGAAATCAAATTTGACTTCCTTACATAACAGGGCTGTGAGTGGGCGTGCGAGCTTAGAGAAATCCTTGATGAACCTCCTCTAAAACACACCATGACCAAGGAAGCTTTGTATTTTAGAAACAGATCGTGGAGGTTGCAGGCTCGTCATGACCTGAATCTTAGCTTTGTCAACTTCGATCCCTGCCTTAGAAACTTTGTGCCCAAGAACAATGCCATCTTGTACCATGACGTGGCACTTTTCCCAATTAAGAACCAAGTGTTTCTCTTCGCATCGTTGAAGAACCTTGCACAAGTTATCCAGACAATCCTTGAATGATGATCCATACACTGAAAAGTCATCCATGAACACCTCCATAAACTCCTCAGTCATGTCAGTGAAAATCGACATCATGCGTCGCTGAAAGGTTGCTGGAGCGTTACATAATCTAAATGGCATTCTTCTGTAGGCGAATGTGCCATAGGGACATGTAAAAGTCGTCATTCCCTGGTCCTCTGGATGTATAGGAATCTGGAAAAAGCTTGAGTACCCATCGAGAAAACAGTAGTATGGGTGACTCGCTAACCTCTCCAGCATCTGGTCGATGAATGGTAATGGGAAATGATCATTTCTTGTAGCCGCATTCAGCTTCCTGTAGTCAATACACATCTTGTGACCAGTGATTGTCCTTGTAAGGATCAACTCATCCTTCTCGTTCTTCACCACAGTTATACCTTCTTTCTTAGGCACAACGTGAACTAGACTAACCCAAGAACTATCTGAGATGGCATAGATAATCCCTGCTTCCAACAGCTTCATCACTTCCTTCCTGACCACTTCCTTTAGGTTCGGATTCAGCCTCCTCTAGCACTCAATCGAAGACTTTGACTCATCCTCCGGGTGAATCCGATGCATGCACAAGTCTGGTGCTATACCTGAAATATCATCAAGAGAATAGCCAAGAGCTTTGTGATACTTGCGCAGCCTGCTCAGCAGTAAGGTAATCTCTGCATTGTTCAAAGAAGCATTAAAAATCACATGGTATGTGGAATTCGGGCCAAGAAAAACATACCTTAATGCGGTTGGGAGTGGCTTGAGTTCCACCTTAGGAGCATTTTCCTCACTCCAATCACCAAGCTCACCAGCGTTCTTAGGAGTGTCGGCCAACTCCTCTATCGCACACGCCTGGTATCGATCGATACTGTTGGTATCGATCGATACTGCATCAGTCAGATCGAGCATCTTGGCGCATCCAGCAGCTACATCTCCCATTGAGACATCAGAGTACACCAGTGCTCTCTCCAGTGCATCTTCAGGGTGCATCTCCAGGAAGTACTCATCTGCTATGTCACTGAAGGTATCCACATAGAACGTCTGCCCATCGATGGTTGGTCTCTTCATCATCTTTTCCATGTTAAAGGACATTACCAAATCATTGATGTTGAGAGCTATCTGTCCATTCTTGCAGTCGATCAAGGCTCCAACGGTTGCAAGGAATGGTCTGCCCAAGATAAGAGGATCCTTAGGCTCAACATCGTACTTCAGGACGATGAAATATGTTGGGATCAAGCAATTCCCAATCTTGATTGGGACATCTTCGAGTAGTCCCTCTGGAAGTCGCACTGAGCAATCAGCAAGTACCAGCGAAATCCTTGTAGATTGGAAATCTATTATCCCCATTCGCTTCACAACTGAGTGTGGGATGAGATTAACACTCGACCCAATATCGCAGAGAGAACGCTCGAATCTCTGTGTGAAGATAGTGCAATTCAAAACAAAACTCCCTGGGTCTGGTAGCTTTTTGGGAATTTGTTGAGTAGAATCGCACTGCACTCAGCTGTGATCATCATGACACCTTCCTCAAGGTTCACGTTGCTAGACACCATCTTCTTCACATACCTCCTAAAGGTTCACGTTGCTAGACACCATCTTCTTCACATCAACAAAAGGGAGCTCCACAACCAACTTATCCAACATAGTTTTGCATCTGGCGTCCTCCCATTCCTTCTTTGTCATATTAGGAGGCATATGATAAGGAATTTTGGGTTTGTACACCCTCTCCTTGAAAATCTCTGGTTCATTCTCGACATGCGCCTCAGTATCGACCGACACAGAAGGAGTATCGATCGATACACGGGATTTTGGATCCCCTCGTGCAGGTGTCTGGACTGGTGTCGATCGACACTGGCTAGTATCGATCGATACACGAGGATTTTCAGAATCCCAGTCGTCATCTTCAGCAAGATCGACGAAGTTTGCTGCAATTGGGCTGTTCTTCACTCCTGTAATCACCTCTTTTCCACTCCTCAAGGTGATGTCATTGATGTGTGCTCTTGGATTCTCAGTTTTCCCTGGAAGAAAACCTTCCTGCCTCTTCACAGCTGCTGTTGTCTGAGCATCCTGAGTTTCCAACTTCCTCTGAGAAAGATTGATAGCTTCAATTTTCCCATTCAGATCAGTGTACAGAGAGTCAATCTTCCCATTGAAATCCCCTTGCAGTTTTTGCTGTCCCTGAAGAATTTGTTCAAGTATGGATTCCATCTTGCTCTCTGTGGATTTTGGAGAGATGAGTTGGTACGAAGAATTCTCATAATTGCGAGTGAAATAGCTGCTTTGGAGTGGTTTCTAAGCAAATTGTTTTGCTCCAAAGCCAGATTGGTTTCCCTCAAACTTGTACCCACCTTGCTGAGTGTTGTTGTTGAAGTTTTGGTTGTTGTTGTACCCAAATCGCTGACCCTGAAAACCATAACCACCAACGTAGTTAACATCCTCCACTTCATCTTCATCAATATTATCGACTCAATCAGCAAAGTGTACAATCTTCTTCGACTTCCCAATCAGAAAATCAAGCTTGGCTTGAACTTCAGAAATCTGCGAACCATCCATGCTACCAGCTAGCTTCTTGCGCTCAAAATCTGCATTCTTGGTAATGTTGCTAGATGCAAAATTCTCAGTAAGCACATAAGCGTCCTCGAGATACCTGGTGTTGAAGTTTCCATTGCTCGCAGCATCCAAAGCCATCTGATACCTCCAATCAATCCCTCTGAAGAAAAGACCCAGCAACTGAACATCAGAAAACCCGTGATGTGGACAATCTCTGTGGTATGATCTGAATCTCGTCCAAGCATCCTTGAACGCCACAGTGGGTCCCTGAGAAAATTGGGAGATTTTTTTTTTCAGATCCTCGGATCGTGCATCATCATAGAAGTTGTTCAGGAAAGCAGTCTTAGCCTCTTCCCAAGTAGTCAGCGATCCAGGAGGTAACTGTTTCAGCCAGTAAGTTGCATATCCACCAAGAGAGTATGGGAAGAGCTTGCAGAAGAGGTAATCATAGGACACTCCATTGATCTTAATGCTAGTGACTAAATCCTCAAACCTCTCAATATGGTCGATGGGATGTTCGCTGGAAAGACCATGAAAAGGGTGTTATCCCACAAGAGTGTAGTATGCAGGTTTCAGCTCAAAGTCATTCCTCGGAAAAGGTGGAGGACGAATCGCTGATCGATTTGCATAAAACTGATCAGGTCTGTTGCACTCACCAAGAGTGTAGTATGCAGGTTCTAACACGATTAACCACAACATTCTCTGCATTCGCGTTCCCAGCGACAAGAGGAGCTGGTGGAATGATGTTCCCCTCTCCATCCAGACGTTGCCCTCTCGCATTGCACAACTGACCCTCTTGGTCTCTGTAAGCAGCAACATCATCTTGAACCAACTCCACTTGATCGTTGTTCATCCTTGCTGGTTTCTTTGCTCTTCTGTTTGTGCGTTCCAAAAGTGCTAGCTGCTCAAGTGACATATCAACTAGCTGAGTGCTCTTGTTCCTTCTGGTTTCGCGGATATGCATACACCTGAAAACAAAAGTCAAGAACGTAAGTAACTCGGTAACACGATGAGTATCGACCGACACTGGGTGGTGTCGATCGATATCAACAAAAAGAAAACGATGAGTATCGACCGACACTAGATAGTATCGACCGATACCGACGAACTTAGTCAAAATTCTCAGACTAATGTCTAATGGCGAATTGAGTCTCCGGCAACGGCGCCAAATTTGATATGCTCAAATTAATACCCTAAAAGTACTAAAGCAGTAGTTGTAGTAAAGTATGGGTCGAACACAAGGACTCACAGAAACGCACAATAGATTATATAGATGAAAATCAAGCTAAGCAATTTAGTTGAAACAAAAAGCAATAGACGGTAAAAGAGTTGTAAATTCGATGGGAGAAAGATAGGTTCAGGGATATTTCTCAGGAAATCAATGAATGCAGATACACTAACTAATCAAGGTTCAGGTTACGCACGGTTCTCGAACTCAAATCACTAAAGTATAATTAACCAACTGTCATTGCGAAAACTATCTAAATCTAAACTTCAGAATCCCAAATCTCTTTGCAAATTCCTAAGAATAGATCAGCTTTAATATCGAGTTTGATATGTTCACAAATCAACTAAACCAAATCTCTTTGCGAATAATTAATTTGCTCACCCTAGGTTTTATCAGATTACTCAATTGCACTGTCGTGCCTAATCGATTAACCTAAGATCTATGTTCTAGGTGATCAATCCAGAATTAGCTTTGAGAACAACCTAAGGCGAAGAACTAATTCAGATTATGAACCCTAAACAACTAATCAACCTAGCATTCAAAGAAATCCCTTATGAGAATCCCTAAACCTAACAAGAGATCTACTCAGACATGGAAATTGAAGCAATAAACATGTTTGAATAAATCATCAAATAAAATAGAAAGAGTAACAAGAGGGTTTGAAATCTTCTCTCGGACGAACAGAGTTTCATACTTGTCTCCCTTCAAAAGCTGTCTCACAAAACCAAAGTAAAATAAAGCATAGCCATGAAAGTGGCTGTAAAATCCTATTAAATAACCTAAATCACGTTTTGGGGCTTTTTGTAAATAACAAAGTCTTCTGGGCAATTTTGCAATTCTTCAACTCTTCATTAAAGTCGCGGGTCGTGTCTGCTTCGGTGAGTATCGACCGATACTAGGCAGTATCGATCGACACTGAGACTTCAAATCGGGTACTCAGCTACACGAACGTCTGCCTTGCTCCAAAATGCTCCGGAAAGCTCCAATATCTCCAGTTATGCTCCAAACGTGCTAAAACCTGTAAAAGACTCTAAAACACTATAAAATAGTAGAAAGACTCTATAAAACGGACTTATATCATGACTTAAACGGGGTAAAAACCATGATATATCAAAAGCATATGATCAAGTGGAATGGAGGTTCTTGGAAGTGCTATTCCGCAAGCTGGGCTTTGATCAAAAGTGGATTACATGGGTGATGGAATGTGTATGAACTGTGTCGTATACAATCTTACTAAATGGCTAACGCCACAGCTTCATCAAACCGGAGAGAGGGATACGCCAAGGTGATCCGTTATCTCCCTTTCTTTTCATCATGTGTGCGGAGGCTCTTGTTCACATCATGAACCATGCCGAGAAAGATGGAAAGATAAACGGAATGAAGTTGAACATAAACTTCCCATCGATCCAGCACCTCCTCTTTGCGGAAGACAGCCTCTTCTTGTGCTGCACGTCACTAAAGGAATGTACTGAGTTTCTACATTGTCTGAAGTTATACGGGACATCGTCTGGACAAGAAATCAATTTTCAGAAATCAGCAGTCACATATGGAGCGGATATTGATCCGTATATGCGCATATTTATTGGAGAGCTCCTTGGAATTGAAAAAGAAGGTGGAGAAGGCAAATACTTGGGTTTGCCGGAATGTTTCAGTGGATCAAAACAGAAATTATCGGCTTTCATCGGAGAGAAGCTCAACAAAAGATTGAATGGATGGTATGCTAAAACGCTTTCCCTTGGAGGAAAGGAAGTCCTCCTTAAATCGATTGCGATGGCTTTACCGGTTTATGCCATGTCTTGTTTCCGGTTAACCAAACTTCAACTTCAAAAGATCACCAGTGCTATGACAAGTTTCTGGTGGAATGCATGTAAAAAGAAAAACAAGATCCATTGGATTTCATGGAAGGAGGTGTATAAATCTAAAGCGAAAGGAGGACTAGGATTTCGAGATCTTGGAGATTTCAATCAAGCATTACTAGCAAAACAGGCTTGGAAGATTATCAATGAACCCTCCTCGTTACTATCTCGGCTATATAAAGGAAGATATTTCGCTTCTAAAGATTTTCTAGATAGTGGGAAAGGGCATCGGCCCTCGTATGCATGGAGGAGCATTGTCTTTGGCCGAGAACTCTTGCAACGTGGATTGATCAAATCGATTGGAGATGGCGTAACGACTAAAATTTGGAGTAAAAAATGGATAATGGATATTCATCCAAGACGTCCAATGAATCGACAACGAACGATGAATATTGATCTCGATGTGGCGTCGCTAATCTCCCCGGAGGGACATTGGAGGCAGGAGATGGTTCATGAACTTTTTCCTCTCGCTGATGCCTCTTGGATCCTATCAACTACGATTGGAAGAACAACATATCGGTTCATCTGGGCATACAACCACCACGGTTCGTATTCGGTAAAAAGTGGATATTGGCTTACATCAAACCACCCTTTGATCCCTGATCCCCCTTTAGCTGCTGCCGAATTGAACAGAGTAGCCTTGAAGCATAGGGTATGGAAGATTAAAACAGAGCCAAAAATCTGCATGTTCTGGTGGAGAGCACTTGCTGGTGCTCTGGCTATCGCGAACCGATTGGCTTCTAGAAGTCTAACCGAGGACCCAGTATGTAAACTCTGCCGTCAAAGCAACGAGACTATCAACCATATTTTTTTTCGGTGTACCGCAGCTGAACAACTCCTGGTAAGCTCCCATATCACAGCCCCGACAAGCGGGTTTACAGACTCCTTGGACGAGAATATTTCCTGCATGTTGGATGGAATGGAGGATCAGACCATTGGGGATGATATCAAAAAGAAAATACCTTGGGTTCTCTGGCACATTTGGAAGAATCGTAACTCGATTGTTTTTGCAGGAAAACAAGAGTCCACTGCGATCCTTACCCAGAAAATCTCAGAAGAGACTCACATCTCGCATGAGATCAATAAAACATCTCCAGTAAATGACAACAGAACCACGATTTCCAGTTGCCTTAGCACTAGCTGGCAACCCCCTCCTTCCTTCTTTCGTCAAATGCAATGCTAATGCATCATGAAGAAGTGATGTTCATCATAGTGGGGGAGCGTGGATCGTGAGAGGAAGCAGTGGCGAGCCACTTTTCCATGCCAGGGATGCATTTACGAACTCACCAAACCGAATCACGGCTGAACTTAGATGTATAATCTGGGCTATGCAAAGTATTTGCAACTTGCACCATCTGGATGTCATCATTGCTCTTGACTGCTCAGGTGCTTTCGAGGCCATCACTAAGCCAGTATAATGGCCGCGCTACCGAGTCCTCACTGATCAAATCCGAATCCTTTGTCAAAGCCTTGGTAACTGCTCCTTTGAACTTGAATCGAGCAAATCCAACCGAGTGGCGAAGGAAATTGCAGCGAGTGTCACTCTGGAAGGAAGATTCCGCTCGTACCTTGCCTTGGGGGGACCAGCATGGCTCCATGATCTCATCAGGAGAGACACTGCAGGAAGCATCTAAATGTTCTTATGATTAGAACTTGATGCTCTGTTTTTATTTGTTTTGGTTTTTCTAGCCTTTTGGCTTTGCTGTACCAGACTTGATTTTGCTCTGTTTTGAGCCCACTCAAATGAAATACCCAGTCGATTAAAAAAAAGTTTATATTTCTGAATTTTTGTCATTTGATTCTTATAAAAGAATGATCAAACATGATAACAAACTGTTCTTAATCTAATATTAAATATTATGAATCTTATATAAATTTTATATTTTAAATTTTTATTTTATTTTCTAGTTTATATTTGTTTCTTACTTTATTTTACTAGTTTTTATTTAAATAAAAAAGCAATTTACTTTTCTGTTTTTCTTATTTTATCTTTTTAAAAAATAAATAACTAACAATAAGAAATTTCATATTATTACATTGTTATTTTTTTTTACACATATCACGATCTTGTGACTTAAAAATCTTAATTTCGTTTTTTATTTTTTTATTAAGAAGAGTTTTGGGACACTGCTTCTCACTATGGCGGTAGGAAAGGTAATTGATACTTATCTCTTTTGCTTGCCTTGATTAATTTTTTTAGTGGTGGTTTCGTTTTATAACATTGATTACAAAAGAAATTAAGGGTTTGTAAAAATGTAGTAGTGATTAGGAGGGAGGAAAAATAAAAAAAAAGTTTTGTAAAGGCTCTACCGGGTTCAAACCGGTGACCTATTGATCTGCAGTCAATTGTTCTACCACTACCACTGAGCTAAGAACCCTTTCGTTGTTTTGATATGAGTAATACAAAAAGAAGATTATGGAATATGCTTTGTTTCAATTGAAGTAAGGGATAAAATTAGATGTTAGAAAGGAGTGAAAAAATAGAGTTTTAAGGGCTCTACCAGATTCGAACCGATGACCTATTGATCTGCATTCAATTCCTCTACCACTGAGCTAAGGACTCTTTTGTTATATAATGATGAGTAGCACATAAATAAGATTATGGAATAGGCATTGATTTAATTGTAGGACTTGTTGACATGGATGAAATTAAATGTTGAATAGAAGTGAAAAAGTAGAGTTTTAAGGGCCCTACCGGATTCGAACCGATGACCTATTGATCTGCAGTCAATTGCTCTACCACTGAGCTAAGGACCCTTTTGTTATATAGTGATGAGTAGCACATAAAGAATATTATGGAATAGGCATTGATTTAATTGTAGGACTTGTTGAAAAGGATGAAATTAAATGTTGAGACCACTATTTTAAATTAAACATGTTGGTTTTTTGTTGTAAATGTAAATTGAGACCACTATTTTAAATTAAAAATGTTTAATTTAAAATAGGTCATCGGTTCCTAATTTAACACCATGTTGGTTTTTTGTTGTTAATGTAAATTTTATACATAA
>PKML01007628.1:128816-142719 GCA_002933935.1 Eutrema yunnanense | reverse complement strand
AAAAAAAAAAAAAAAAAACATAATAAGAAATAAGTCCGGGGGAGAGAAAGTGATACAAAAAGTGTGAAAAAGGGTGGTTCCTTGTCATGATATCGTTTGGTAAAAAATCTAGAAGGTTCCTGAACATTAGCAGCAGCGATGAAAATGGCGATGAGGGCTTTATTTGAACAATGCTACGAGATAATGTGTGGAGTCTGGAACAGCTGCGAATGTCTACAGAGAAGTACATGGTGGTTAGATCAAAAGCTGGTTAGGTGACATTTGGGTACTTGGGAAAATGATCTTTGCAATAGTTCCTGAACAGGTGAGTCTCCGCGTTTTCAAACCTCTTTCTCTGGTTTAGTTTTCTGTTTTGCTTGAGGGCAAGCAAAGGCTAAGTCTGGGGGAATTGATATATCATGGTTTTTACCCCTTTTAGACCATAAAATAAGTCCTATTTATGGAGTCTTTCTAGTATTTTGGAGTCTTTTAGAGTCTTTTACAAGTTTTAGCACGTTTGGAGCTTAATTGGAGTTTTTGGAGGATTCCGAAGATTTTTGGGAGAAAAGGAGCAGAGTCATGCAGAGATGTCAGAAGTTTGGCATCCGTTGAAGGTCTTCTCACCGATGGATTGAGCTCAAATTCGGACACAAGATAGATCAATGGATTAGCTTTCATTTGGAAGTGGTTTGAGGCCATTCCAACGGTGCGATCGAAAGTTATGCCAGTTTTCGTGAAAACATTCCAGTCTGGCGAGCATAGCCGACAGGTGTCGACCGACACCAGTCCAGTATCGACCGATACCAACTGCAGACGGGAAAATACGTGATTTTACAAGTTTAAAGACTCTGCAACTTGCCCCAGAAGACTTTAATAATTACAGAAAAGGCCCAGAATGTGTTTTAGCTTATAAATTAGGTTTTTCAGCCACCTTTTAGGCTATGCTTTATTTTTACTTTTGGTTTGAGAGAAACAAGTCTGAATCTCCCTTTGTCCGAGATCAGATCTCAGATCCTCTTGTTACTCTTTCTATTTTATTGATGATTTATTCAGTTATGTTGATTGTTTCATTCTCCATGTCTGAGTAGATCCACTTTAGGTTCAGGGTTCTCATAAGGGTTTTCTCTGAATGCTAGGTTGATTATCTGTTTAGGATTCACCATCTGAATTAGTTCTTCGCCTTAGGTTGTGTTCAAAGCTAATTCTAGGTTGACGAATCTGGAACTTAGATCTTAGGATAATTGATTAGGCACGACAGTGCGATTAATTACCTGATAGAACCTTAGGTGAGCAAATTGATTAATCGCTTAGAGATTTGGTTTAATTGATTTGTGAACATATCAAACCTGTTATTAAAGCTGATTTAGACATTAGGATTCACAAAGAGATTTGGAATTCCTAGGATTTAGATTTAGATTTAGATAATTCTCGCAACGACAGTTGGTTAATTATACCTTAGTGATTGAGTTCAAGAACTGCGCTAAATCTGAATCATGTTAGTTAGTTTATCTGCATTCATTGATTCCCTGAGAAATACCCTGAGCCTATATTTCTCCAATTGAATTTCAACACTTTTAATTTCTACACTGCTTTAAATTACATCTGAATTGCTTAGCTTAATTCTTACCTATATAATATATTGCGCGTCTCTCTGAGTCTTTTGTGGTTAGACCCCTAGCTATACTATAACAACTGCTTTAGTACTTTTAGGGTATTAATTTGAGCATATCAGTGGGATGAAATGAGACATTGCTAAATGGGTAGCGCAATGTGAGACGTGCCAACAGATGAAAGCAGAACAGATGGCACCTAGTGGACTACTCCAGGACTTGCCATTACCAGAATGGAAATGGGACATGGTGACTATGGATTTTGTGACGGGACTGCTAATGACCCTAGATAAGAAGAACGCGATTTGGGTAATCGTGGATCGACTTACTAAGTCAGCTCACTTTGTGCCAATTAAAAAGACGGATGGAGCGGAACAGTTGGCGCAGAAGTACTTGGACGTAATTGTGAGGCTGCACGGAGTGCCAGTGAGTATTGTGTCAGACAGAGACCCGAAGTTTACAGCCAGTTTTTGGCAAGCTTTTCAGAAAAAGATGGGGACAAAGGTACACTTAAGTACGGCATACCATCCTCAAACGGACGGTCAATCGGAAAGGACGATTCGGACCCTAGAGGACATGCTGAGAGCCTGCGTTTTGGACTGGGCGGGAAACTGGGTAAAGTACCTACCCTTAGCAGAGTTCGCATACAATAATAGTTACCACGCTAGTATTGGAATGACTCCGTACGAAGCTCTATACGGAAGACCGTGTCGTACACCTCTTTGTTGGACAGAAGTGGGAGAAATGAGAGGTCTGGAACAAGAAGTGGTAAAGGAATCGGTCGAGCAAGTGGAATTGCTTAGGACAAGGCTAAGAGAGGCCCATGACCGTCAGAAGAGTTATGCCGATAAGCGCCGGACAGACTTAACATTTGCAGTAGGGGATGAGGTGTACTTGAAATTGAGAGCGTTCAGAGGAAATGTTAAGCACCGGAAGTTGAAGAAACTTAAGCCAAGATACATGGGACCGTATCCTATTGTGGAAAGAATCGGAGAAGTGGTGTACCGATTAGAGCTACCGCAAGATCTGTCTGAATTTCATGACGTGTTCCACATTTCACTCCTAAGAAAGGTAGTAAGGGAGCCTGAGCTCATTTTGCCTCAACCGCTAACTGACTTAGGCAAAAATTTGTCGGTTCAGAGTACGCCAGTGGAAGTACTAGAATACCAGGAAATGGAACTCCATGGTAAGGAAACAAAATGTGTTAAGGTATGTTGGGAACATGATGGTATCCGCGAGGAGACGTGGGAGTCGAAACAACAAATGCGAAAGGATTACCCCGAGCTCTTTAAGAACAAAAGCGGAACCGGAGATGTAGAGGTGAATTCGGGGACGAATTCTTTTCAAGGAGGGGAGAGTTGTAACATCCCAAATTTGGCCAAACCAGAAAAAGTCCAACAAGAAAAGGTCCAGCAAGGAAACCCTAGTTTAATTCCCTATATAAACCAGCACTACAAGAAATTTGACTATTGATAACATAACCAGATAGCGTTTTTGATGTTTATGCTATGTTTGACTAAACCGTATATTTTAGATAGCGTTTAGTTATTTGTAAATGCTATCAATGTGTTAAGTGGGAAAAAAATCCACGCAAACAATTTTTAAGTGGGGACTATACATTAAAGCGCTATGAAATGGTTTAAGCGGGGACTAAAAACTTTAAGTCCCGCGTGACTGAGAAAAAAAAAAAAAAAGCTTTTAAGAACAAAATTTCTTTTGCTCGTCTTTTCTCATATGTTATTTCGTTCTCATTCTTTAGATCTAGGGTTCCAAACCGGTCACCTAACGCAGAGTCAGAAGAGATAAGATTTCAATCTTCGCCGATGTCCATCGCGAATGTTTCGGTTTCTTCCTTCGGCGAGCCACCGGAGAGATTCTCCGATCCAGAAACTGAGAAAGCCACCAGAGAAATTCTCCGATCCAGAACCTGAGACGCTGATTCAAAACCCTAGCCGTTACAGATCCGTTCGAGGTAGTAGTCTCTAGTGGCACTCTTGCGGTGGCTCTTCAAGTCTCTATCCGTTTCTTCTTCCTCTTGTAGGCCTTTATCTCTCTTTGCTCCGTATCTTCAGAGTTGCTTTGATTTATCAAAATTTAGTTGTCTGTTCGTCTAGTTATGAAGATGATATTGTTCGATCTGAGAAAAGTGAAGATGGAGGAGGAAACCAGGAAATTCACGAAGGTAATGAAACCAATTTGTTTTTTAGGTTTTCAAAATTTGGGGTTTTTGATTTACATTGATCCTCTGCTGCTTCGCTTTGGGTTTTCAGGGCTTCGGGCGAAAGCAAGTTTCTGTGAATCCACAGAGCAATTACTTACCCACTGAACTCTACGGCGGTGGTCGGCGACTGCAGTCTTTAGAAAAGGAGGAGGCTATTTTGCAAACTAGAAACCCTAGCCGTAATCGACGATCAGAGCTCCCAGCCGCCGACCACCGCCGTCGCCGCCGCGAGCGGCCGCCGTGAAGATGAGCCGCCGCGAGGTTGCACCGAGCCGCCGTCTTCTTGATTCTGTTGCTTCTAGCCGTCGTTAGTTCAGATCTCTAAGGTGAGGATTAGATATAGGCTTTTCTCTATGCTCTCTTGTCTTCTTCTGGTATGTTGAGTCTAAGTATACTCCGGTATGCTGCGTGCTATGAAGTACGGGCACGTTTGTGTGATGCATAAAGTTAGATCTACATTTATAAATGAATATGGACCAGCATGCTTGTTTGATAATCCCGTTGTGTGGTTAGTGTGTGTAACGTAGTTAGATGGTGTGCAAGCACTAAGAGGTGATCGTCACTGCGTGGGGACGTATGTGGTACGTTTATTGTTTGATGGGGGCTGGATCTGGAGTGCAGGTCGGTTCTCAACGTCGGGAGGTTATGACGAACCTCATGGATGTCTGTGTGACCGTGTGTGTGAGTGTGGTGGCAGGTCGATTCTCGGTTGGTTCCTTCGGGAAGGCGGGGTCGAGTGTCACAAAGTGGGTTTCCCCATGTATGTGTAGTTGCGTGTGCGCTTGTAGAGCGTGATGTTTGATTACTTGTTTATATTTATTCTTGGCGTATTAGTGGATTATGAGTGGGTGTGGTGAAGGGATCTAGGTTTAGCTCTCGCTGAGTAATTCTGTCCTAAAGCTTCGCAACTACTACAATTCCCTTATCAACTGATGAGAGCGGAAGCTAGTAACGATAGCTTGTTCTAGGAGATTCCCAAGAATCCCAAGAACAACGGGATATGTTTTGATTTATCACCGATAGATCAAAACTATGGTTGAGTTAGTTTTGAAGAATACTCTTTCTTGCAAACGCTCAGATTTAGATAAAACTCTTTTATAAATTTAATTCAAAGATATGTATCCTCTTTACAAGCATTAGAGGCCTATTTATAACAAAACACGTTCTCAATTAGGTTAACACTAATCCTAATGAGAATAAGAAAGAAAAACACAACTAAAAGGAAAAAAAAACCAAAAAGGAAAAGAAAGCCAAATCCTCGTCAAACATAAAAACCTAAACGTGTGTGACAAGGTAAAGATGCGCTGCATCATGTCTCTCCCGGTAGGAAAAGATTTGTCCCTATATCTAGAACCACATTTGTCACTATGATTTTGAAACAAATGCTTGTAGTTGAACATCTACGTTGTGTGTAAGTGATCAGGAAGTCAGAGCTTATAACATTGACGTTGATACGATGAAAAACTTTCACTGGTACGATCTTGAGCGACTTCAACTTGTTGTATTCATCATATTCCGTTCTATCCTTAGTAACGATGACTCTCATAAAATTATACGGCTCGTATCTCGCGCTGCGAGCTTCGCGTAAGAAACGATCTTGTATTTGATTGTTGATAACTCAAAATCTTCCTTTGCTCGGTGATGTATCAACTGTATATTGATATGCTCAAATTAATATCCTAAAAGTACTAAAATAGTGTCGATGTAATACTTAGGGATCGAATCCACAGAGACTCACGGAATCACACAATAGATTATATAGATGAGAATTAAGCTAAACCAAAAGATGTAATTGAAAGCGATACGTAAATTAAAAGTGTTGTAGTTCAATTGGGAGAAAGATAGGTTCATGGTATTTCTCAGGAAATCAATGGATGCAGATAAACTAACTAGTCAGGATTCAGATTTAGCGCGGTTCTTGAACTCAAATCACTAAAGTATAATTAACCAACTGTCGTTGCGAAAACTATCTATGTCTAAATCCTAGAATTCCAAATCTCTTTGAGAATCCTAAAGTCTAAACCCGCTTTTAGTTCAAGTTTGATTTATTCACAAAACAACTAAACCAAATCTCTTTGCGAATAGTTATTTTGCTCACCCTAAGTTCTATCAGGTAATTAATCGCACTCTCGTGCCTAATCAATTATCCTAAGATCTAAGTTCTAGGTAGTTAATCTAGAATTAGCTTTGAACACAACCTAAGGCAAAGAACTAATTCAGATGGTGAATCCTAATCAACTAATCAACCTAGCATTAAGAGAAAACCGTTATGAGAACCCTGAACCTAAAGTGGATCTACTCAGACATGGAGAATGAAAACAACATGATTAAATAGATCATTAAAGAAATCAATAAGAAACATGAGTTCAGAGTTGTCTCTCCAAAAACCAAAGTAGAATAATCTCTGTCTCAAATTATGAAATTATAGCCCAGCCATCAAAGTGGCTGAAAAACCTAATTATAAAGCTAAAACACGTTTTGGGGTTCTGGTAATTATTAAAATCTTCTGGACCAAGTTGCAAACTTCAAAATTGTAAAAAGTCACGTTTCCTTCTTCCTGAAGCCGGAATCGGTCGATACTCATCCTCTGTGCCGACTCTTCTGCTCGCCAGACAGGACTGTCTTCACGAAAACTGACATAACTTTCGATCGCACCGTTGGAAGGGCCTCAAACAACTTCCAAATGAACGCTAATCCATTGATATGTCTTGTATCCAAATTTGAGCTCAATCCATCGGTGGAAAGTTCTTCAACGAATGCCAAACTTCTGACGTCTCTACATGACTCTACATCTCCATATGCTCATTTTCACCCAAAACGGCTCCTTTTCTCCAATTGTGCTCCAAACGTGCTAAAACCTGAAAAGACTCTAAAAGACTACGGAAACACTAGAAAGACTCTATTAAAATGACTTATATCATGGCTTAAACGGGGTAAAAACCATGATATATCAACTCCCCCAGACTTAGCCTTTGCTTGCCCTCAAGAAAATAGAAAACTAAACCAGAGAAAGAGATTTGAAAACATAGAGACTCACATGTTCTTTAAACATTGCAATGACCCTTTTCCTTAGTGCTCCACATATCACCTAACCAGTTTCAGATCTAACCACCATGTACTTCTCCGTAGACATTCACAGCTTCCCAGACTACACACATTATTTCATAGCATCGTTCAATCAAGCCTTCCTCGCCAGTTTCATTGCTGTGATTAACACCAAGAGCCTTCTAGATTCTTTCCCATACAATATAATGACAAGAAACCACCCTTTTTCACACTTTCTGGTATTATTTTCCTCCCCCAGACTTATTTCTCATTATGTTTCTTGCATATACAAATTAAGGTTCGAGACGCGAGTATTGATGGTGTTAGCCACCGAATCCCCGGTTCTTCCCTCAAAAGTAATCAAAAGTGTGGGCGAATAATGGTATCACAGGAAATTTTCCTAACCTCGCTTCCACCTTTGTGTGATCATTTCCTCTGAAGTAGAATAATGAGATCGCTGGAAATTTTCCTAACCCTCTACTCAGAAGAAAATCATCTCATCTTTTAATGCATCTTATTAATTAACTTGTAACATGGAGAGAAATACCATTACTTTAACACATGGTTTCCTTTGTCATATACGAATGAGGAATCAAGCTCTATGGACATCAGTCACATCACTGAAGTGCAAAAATTTGGCTCAGGCTTTAAGGAACTTTGCTGGAAACATGAGTGTCTTCTAGTTAACTGGTCATTAGTCGATCTAGAACTGATTCTGTAACAATGGTTACTTAGAAGCAAGGCAAGATCAATAGATTCAAGAAAAAGATCACAGTCTCCAACAAAGTTTTGACTCAATAAAACAACGAATGACTAAAAAAAATGACTGACTCTAAGAAAAACAAAAACAAAGTCAGCGACTACCTCCCCCAGACTTGAACAACACTGTCCCCAGTGTTATATAGCCTAAGGTTGGTGAAAGAAAGCAAAAGAACGAAATGGAATTGTGAAAAATAAGAAGTTACCGTGCTGGAACATCGAGTATCGACCGACACACGGCCTGGTATCGAGCGATACCAGGCTTAAGTCGACACGATGAACCTTTCTCATTCGCGGAGGGTATCGACCGATACCAACATGGTGTCGATCGATACTCAGGCGATTTCGTGTTTCCTCCTCGTTCATCCTGACACAAAACACAAAACGAAAAATAAATAGAAAAAGACTTATATACAAACTCACAAGTGGGTTGCCTCCCACCAAGCGCTCGTTTAACGTCATTAGCTTGACTGTACCGCCATTCAGGGTGTGGGTGCATCATCCAGAGGCATTATCTGCCCTGTTGGAATCTCGGCTTTCGCCCAATAGTGTTTCACCCTCTGTCCATTGACAGTAAATTCATCGCCTGTAGGACTAGTCAGCACGACGGCACCATGTGGTCTGACCTTTATGATTGTGAAGGGACCTGACCAACGAGAACAAAGTTTACTAGGAAACAATTGCAAACAAGAGTTATACAGAAGTAGCTGGTCGTTCGACTAATAATGTCTGGAGATGATCTTTTTATCATGATAGGCCTTAGTTCTCTCCTTGTACAACTTCGAGTTCTCGTAGGCGTGGTGCCTAATCTCATCCAACTCGTTCAGCTGAATCAATCTCCTCTCAGCAGCAGGCTTGATGTCGAAGTTCAGCAACTTCGTCGCCCTTGCTGCCTTGTGCTCGATCTCCACTGGAAGGTGACATGCGTTCCCATACAGCAAGTGAAACGGTGTAGTACCCAGCGGTGTTTTGAAAGCAGTCCTATAAGCCCATAGCGCGTCATCCAGCTTCGTAGACCAATCCTTACTAGAAGCACACACTGCCTTCTCTAAAATCTCATTGATTTGCCTGTTGGAGACCTCTACTTGCCCACTGGTTTGAGGGTGATATGGAGTAGCCACACGATGATTACCACCATGCTTCTTTAGCAACTTCTCAAAAACTTTGTTAATAAAGTGGCTGCCACCATCACTTATAATAATACGCGGCACTCCAAATCGTGGGGAAATGATGGTCTTGAACAACTTAAAAACCACCGTAGAGTCATTGGTTGGACTAGCAATCGC
Source organism: Eutrema yunnanense (assembly GCA_002933935.1). Classification (NCBI taxonomy): domain Eukaryota; kingdom Viridiplantae; phylum Streptophyta; class Magnoliopsida; order Brassicales; family Brassicaceae; genus Eutrema; species Eutrema yunnanense. Next base: position 133,819 of record PKML01007628.1, on the reverse strand, counting down.
TTCCACCCATTTGGACACATAGTCCACAACAACCATGATGTATCTGTTCTTGTGTGACGAGGGAAAAGGGCCCATAAAGTCAATGCCCCAACAATCGAAAACTTCAACCTCAAGGATGAAATTTTGTGACATCTCATGTCTCTTGCTGATCTTTCCTCTCCTCTGACAGACGTCACACTGTGAGATATAGGCATGCGCATCTCTGAACATAGTAGGCCACCAAAAGCCTACTTGAAGAACTGTGGACACTGTCTTGAAAGTAGCAAAATGTCCTGCATACTCAGACCCATGACAATAAAAAAGAATCGCATGCACTTCAGACTCTGCAACACATCTTCTGTAGATACCATATGAGCAGTGTTTGTATAGGTAAGGTTCATCCCAGAAGAATCTCCTCATCTCTCGCATAAACTTCTTCCTCGCATACTTTGTGGGATGCTTTGGCTCAGTCTCTACATCAAGGTAGTTGGCAATGTCGGCGTACCATGGTCGTGCAGGACTAGATACAACAGCTAGATAGGCATCATAAGAGTCGAAGTGGTATGTAGGCAAAACAGGTCCAAATCGCGTCTGGTATCGACCGATACTAGGTGAGTATCGATCGATACTGAAGGTCAGCACTCGTGAAAATTGCAGATTTTCGGGACAAACGTCTTGAAGCTGAGCTTCAATGAAGTAAATACCCTCCTCTGGCAAGAAATCATCAATGGTACGACTTCATCGACCTTTAATTGCGATAAGTGGTCAGCAACGCCATTCTCAACTCCCTTCTTGTCCTTGATCTCGATATCGAACCCTTGGAGCAAAAGTACCCATCGGCATAGACGAGGCTTGAGGTCATTGTTCTTCAGCAAGTATTTGAGAGCAGCATGGTCTGTGTGAACAACAACCTTGCTCCCAATCAAGTAGGACCGAAATTTCTCAAAGGAGAAAACAATTTCCAGTGACTCCTTCTCAGCGGTGCTGTAATTTCGCTGAGCATCATCCAACGTCCTGCTGGCGTAATAAATGGCATGAAGCTTCTTGTCTTTCCTCTGACCCAACACAGCTCCAACAGAAAAATCACTCGCATCGCACATAACCTCAAAGGTAAACTCTAATAAGGTGGTTGGACAATAGGAGCACTCACCAATGCCTTCTTAATCTCCTCGAAGGCTGCAAGGCACTCAAATGTGAAATCAAATTTGACTTTCTTACATAACAGGGCTGTGAGTGGGCGTGCGAGCTTAGAGAAATCCTTGATGAACCTCCTGTAAAATCCAGCATGACCAAGGAAGCTTCGAATCTCAGATACAGATTGTGGAGGTTGCAAGCTTGTCATGACCTGAATCTTAGCTTTGTCAACTTCGATCCCTGTCTTAGAACCTTGTGCCCAAGAACAATGTCATCTTGTACCATGAAGTGGCACTTATCCCAATTAAGAACTAAGTGCTTCTCCTCGCATTGTTGAAGCACCTTGCACAAGTTATCCAGACAATCCTTGAATGACGATCCATACACTGAAAAGTCATCCATGAACACCTCCATAAACTCCTCAGTCATGTCTGTGAAAATCAACATCATGCATCTCTGAAAGGTCGCTGGAGCGTTACATAATCCAAATGGCATTCTTCTGTAGGCGAATGTGCCATAGAGACATGTAAAAGTCGTCTTTCCATGGTCCTCTGGATGTATAGGAATCTGGAAAAAGCCTGAGTACCCATCAAGAAAACAGTAGTATATGGGTGACTCGCTAACCTCTCCAACATCTGGTCGATGAATGGCAATGGGAAGTGATCATTCCTTGTAGCCGCGTTCAGCTTCCTGTAGTCAATACACATCATGTGACGAGTGATTGTCCTTGTAGGGATCAGCTCATCCTTCTCGTTCTTCACCACAGTTATGCCTCTTTTCTTAGGCACAACGTGAACTGGACTAACCCAAGAACTATCTGAGATGGCATAGATAATCCATGCTTCCAACAGCTTCATCACTTCCTTCCTGACCACTTCCTTCAGGTTCGGATTCACCCTCCTCTGGCACTCAATTGAAGACTTTGACTCATCCTCCAGGTTAATCCGATGCATGTACAAGTCTGGTGCTATACCTGAAATATCATTAAGAGAATAGCCAAGAGCTTTGCGATACTTGCGCAGCCTGCTCAGCAGTAAGGTAATCTCTGCGTTGTTCAAAGAAGCATTAACAATCACATGGTATGTGGAATTAGGACCAAGAAAAACATACCTTAATGCGGCTGGGAGTGGTTTAAGTTCCACCTTAGGAGCATTTTCCTCGCTCCAATCTCCAAGCCCAGCAGTTTGCTTAGAATTTTCGGCCAACTTTCCTTCTAGTCGCAGGGTATCGACTGATACTATGGAAGTATCGATAGATACTGGCGATGCTGAATCGAGCATCTTCGAGTATCCAGCAGTCTCATCGCACAATTGGATTTCTCAAGTGGCTGAACAGACCAATGCTCTCTCCAGTGGATCCTCTGAATGCATCTCCAGGAAGTACTCTTCTGCTATGTCACTGAAGGTGTCCATATAGAACGTCTGCCCATCGATGGTTGGTCTCTTCATCATCTTTTCCATGTTAAAGGACATCACCAAATCACCGATGTTGAGAGCTATATGTCCATTCTTGTAATCGATCAAGGCTCCAACAGTTGCAAGGAATGGTCTGCCCATGATAAGAGGATCCTTAGGCTCATCATCGTACTTCAGGACGATGAAATCTGTTGGGATCAAGCAATTCCCAATCTTGATTGGGACATCTTCGAGTAGTCCCTCTGGAAGTCGCACTGAGCGATCAGCAAGTACCAGCGAAATCCTTGTAGACTGGAAATCTGTCATACCCATTCGCTTAGGAACAGAGTGTGACATAAGGTTCACACTCGACCCAATATCGCAGAGAGCACGCTCGAATCTCTCTGTGAAGATAGTGCAATCCAAAACAAAACTCCCTGGGTCCGGTAGCTTTTTGGGAATTTTGTTAAGTAGAATCGCACTGCACTCAGCTGTGATCATCATGACACCTTCCTCAAGGTTCACATTGCTAGACACCATCTTCTTCACATACCTCCTGAAAGCTGGAGAAGTCTTAATAGCATCAACAAAAAGAAGCTCCACAACCAACTTATCAAACATAGCTTTGCATCTGGCGTCCTCCCATTCCTTCTTTGTCATCTTAGGAGGCATATGATAAGGTATTTTGGGTTCGTACACCCTCTCCTTGACAATCTCTGGTTCCTTCTCGACCTGCGCCTCGGTATCGACCGACACAGAAGGAGTATCGATCGATACACGGGATTTTGGATCCCCTCGTGCAGGTGTCAGGACTGGTGTCGATCGACACTGGCTGGTATCGATCGATACACGGGGATTTTCAGAATCCCAATCGTCATCTTCATCAAGATCGACGAGATTCTCTGCAATTGGGCTGTTCTTCACTCCTGTAATCACCTCTTTTCCACTCCTCAAAGTGATGACATTGATGTGTGCCCTTGGATTCTCAGTTTTCCTTGGAAGAAAACCTTCCTGCCTCTTTACAGCTGTTGCAGTCTGAGCAACCTGAGTTTCCAGCTTCCTCTGAGTCAGATTGATAGCTTCAATTTTCTCATTCAGATCAGTGTACAGAGAGTCAAACTTCCCATTGAATTCCACTTGCAACTTCTGCTGTCCCTGAAGAATTTGTTCCATCATGGATTCCATCTTACTCTCTGTGGACTTAGGAGATATGGGCTGGTACGAAGAGTTCACATAATTGCCAGTGAAATCGCTGCTCTGGAGTGGTTTTTGGGCGAATTGTTTTGCTCCAAAACCTGATTGGTTGCCCTCAAACTTGTACCCACCTTGCTGAGCGTTGTTGTTGAAGTTTCGGTTGTTGTTGTACTCAAATCGCTGACCCTGAAAACCAGAACCACTAATATGCTCAAATTAATACCCTAAAAGTACTAAAGCAGTAGTTATAGTATAGCTAGGGGTCGAACCACAAAAACTCACAGAGATGCACAATAGATTGTATAGTGTCGAATCAAGCTAAGCAAATCAGATGAAACAAAAGCAATAAACAGTAAAAGGATTGTAAATTCGATGGAGGAAAATATAGGCCCAGGGTATTTCTCAGGAAATCAATGAATTCAGCTAAATTAACTAATAGGATTTAGATTTCGCACGGTTCTTGAACTCAAATTACTAAAATATAGCTAACCAACTCTCGTTGCGAAAACTATCTAAATCTAAAACCTAGGAATTCCAAATCTCTTTGCGAATCCTAAAGTCTAAATTTGCTTTAAAGTTCAGGTTTGATATGTTCACAAATCAATTAAACCAAATCTCTTTGCGAATAATCAATTTCCTCACCCTAAGTTCTATCAAGTAATTAATCGCACTCTCGTGCCTAATCAATTATCCTAAGATCTAAGTTCCAGATTCGTCAACCTAGAATTAGCTTTGAGAACAACCTATGGTGAAGAACTAATTCAGATGGTGAATCCTAAACAGATAAACAACCTAGCATTCAAAGAAATCATTTATGAGAAAACCCTAAACCTAAAGTGGATTTACTCAGACATGGAGAATGAAGCAATAAACATAATTGAATAAATCATCAAATAAATAAATCAGAGAAAGTAAAACAGGGTTCGAAATCTTCTCTCAGATGAACAGAGTTCAGATTTGTCTCCCTTCAAAAGCTCTCTCTAATCAATGTAAAAATAAAGCATGGCCAACAAAGTGGTTGTAAAACCTAATTATATAGCTAAAACATGTTCTGGGCCTTCTTGTAAATATCAAAGTCTTTTGGGCCAATTCTGCAATTCTTCAACTCTTCAATAAGTCGTGATCCTTCTGTTTCCTCGACGGGTATCGATCGATACTGTTGAAACTCAGACCGAGAGGCGACCGTAGAAGCTGACCCGAGGTGATACCAAAGGAGACCGAGTTACAATCCTGACCGGGAGTGACTGACCAGACGAAGGCTGACCGTGGAGGCAGACCGGGAATAGGATCAGGACCGGGAAT
>PKML01007628.1:101850-116270 GCA_002933935.1 Eutrema yunnanense | reverse complement strand
TTAAGTACAAAACTTAAAATAATAAAAATGTAACGGTCAGTAATTTGGATATTTGGAGAACATGATTTATTTGGCTTTAAATATAGATAAAATATTAATGTTCCAAACAAACATGATTATTTTCAAATAATAACCGTAGATACTGAAGTGATTCACTATCACTTTATATTTTCATTTTAATGGAAGTCGAAATAAGAGAAACAATTAGTTGAATTTTAAATAAAATATTAGGTTTACTACAAGCAATTGTTTGTTATACGAAAAAAGAATAATAATATTCCTGTAAAAAATGTGTTTACGTCCGCGCGTAGCGCGGATCACACACTAGTTAATAATGAAAAAGTAGTGTCTAGTGATCGTGAATGAAGTGGATTTAGTGGGGACATTGAACGATTTAAATCACAGTTTTTAGCACGTTTACTATTAATTAATGGATTAGTTATTATTTGATTATACATCATGTTTCTATGTTATTTTATTTATACTAATATATAATAAATTATTAATATTTTTATTTTATTTTAAAAACGGTTACGGTTAAAAATCTAAGGTTTTAACCTTGCGGTTAACCGACGGTTTTGATACGGTTACATGTAATTAGCGGTTACGGTTAGTAATTCTATTAACCGTAACTAATATATTTTTTACGGTTAACGTTTATAGTTTTTAACCGTTTTATACAGTTACGGTTTGAAAACGGTCCGGTTACGATCCGAAATACGGTTACGGTTTGATTTTGGTCATGCCTAGTTAAACACCCAAATTCATATCTTCTAAATTGCATATAGGTTATATAAAAAATAAATCATTTAAATGGACAGTTCGTTTAAATGTGTGAAAACCCGTTTAATAAACGGGTTAGCCGGTTTAGACCCGCTAAAAATTATTTTATAAAACAGATCTGTTTAGGGCATGTTTCTTCTTTTTTTTGTTTGGGCCAAATTAAAAGTCCAAAGGCCCATATCTCTACTCTCTGTTTTCGTCTGGACCTTTGTCTTAAAGACTTTGGAGTCTTTTCATTTACAAAAAAAAATAGAGAAGCTTTAACTAAAGAAAACAAGAAGACGAAGAGTATATGTGGGCCAGTCAACAATTAAGTCTTAAATCAGAGATGTCGGCGCGTGCAACACACAGAAAGGCGCGTGAGAACAGTGCACAGCAAGCGCATCGCCTGAGATCGTTCCTTAACGATCTGATTTGATATTTAATACTCTGTTTCTCTGCGACTTAACTGGTACTAGTTGCTTTATTTTTTCCATCGTTTTTTTTTCCGTCTAGTTATTTTTAATTTTCATATATGTTGTAAGAATTTAAATCTGAAAACATGTTCGATGCTAAAAAAAAATTAAAAAAAATCTGAAAAATGATTAGCCGTTAGAAATTCGGATACATATTTAAATTATGGAATATTACCCACAATGCCAGAACACAAGTTATTTAAATTAAACTTAAATAGTTTTACTAACATTATACTATATTTGGCTTACCTATAATTATGAACCGAACCAAATTATGAAAAATCGAACCGAACCGAACCGAACCAAGTTATATTTTATTTGTCCAAAACCGAACCGAACCAAATTATGAAAAACCGAACCAAACTGAAATTTATTTTCCGAAAGAACCTATTTTCTAAAACCCGAAAACCGAATAACCCGAACCGAACCGAACCAAATTATGAAAAACCGAACCGAACATAAATTTATTTCCGAAATAACCTATTTTCTAAAACCCAAAAACCGAATAACCTGAACCGAACTAAAATTTATTTCCGAAAGAACCTATTTTCTAAAATCCAAAAACCGAATAACCCGAACCGAAACAAATTATGAAAAACCAAACCGAACTAAAATTTATTTTCAAAAGAACCTATTTTCAAAAACAAGAAAACCGAATAACCCGAACCAAACCGAACCAAATTATGAAAAACCGAACCAAACTGAAATTTATTTTCGAAAGAACCTATTTTCTAAAACCCAATAACCGAATAACCTGAACCGAACCGAACCAAATTATGAAAGACCGAATCGAACTGAAATTTATTTCCGAAAGAACCTATTTTCTAAAACCCGAAAATCGAATAACCCGAACCGAACCAAACCAAATTATGAAAAATCGAACCGAACTGAAATTTATTTTCGAAAGAATCTATTTTCTAAAACCCGAAAAGCGAATAACCCGAACCGAACCGAGCCATATTATGAAAAACCGAACCGAACTGAAATATATTTTCGAAAGACCCTATTTTCTAAAACCCGAAAACCGAATAACCCGAACCGAACCAAATTATGAAAAACCGAACCGAACTGAAATTTATTTACGAAAGAACCTATTTTCTAAAACCCGAATAACCCGAATACCCCGAACCGAACCAAGTTATGAAAAACCGAACTGAACTGAAATTTATTTTCGAAAGAACCTATTTTCTAAAACCCGAAAACCAAATAACCCGAACCAAACCAAATTATGAAAAACCGAAACGAACTGAAATTTATTTTCGAACGAACCTATTTTATAAAACCCAAAAACCGAATAACCCGAACCGAACCAAACCAAATTATGAAAAACCGAACCAAATTGAAATTTATTTTCGAAAGAACCTATTTTCTAAAACCCAATAACCGAATAACCTGAACCGAACCGAACCAAACCAAATTATGAAAATCCGAACCGAACTAAAATTTATTTCCGAAAGAACCTATCTTCTAAAACCAGCAAACCGAATAACCCGAACCTAACCGAACCAAATTATGAAAAACAGAACCGAACAGAAATTTATTTTCAAAAGAACCTATTTTCTAAAACCAGAAAACCGAATAACCCGAACCAAATCGAACCAAATTATGAAAAACCGAACCAAACTGAAATTTATTTTCGAAAGAACCTATTTTCTAAAACCCAATAACCGAATAACCTGAACCGAATCGAACCAAACCAAATTATGAAAAACCGAACCGAACTGAAATTTATTTTCGAAAGAACCTATTTTCTAAAACCCGAAAACCGAATAACCCGAACCGAACCAAATTATGAAAAACCGAAACGAACATAAATTTATTTCCGAAAGAACCTATTTTCTAAAACCCGAAAACCGAATAACCCGAAGCTAACCGAAACAAATTATGAAAAACCGAAACGAACTAAAATTTATTTCCGAAAGAACCTATCTTCTAAAACCCGAAAACCGAATAACCCAAACCGAACCGAACCAAATTATGAAAAACAGAACCGAACTGAAATTTATTTTCGAAAGAACCTATTTTCTAAAACCAGAAAACCGAATAACCCGAACCAAACCGAACCAAATTATGAAAAACCGATCCAAACTAAAATTTATTTTCGAAAGAACCTATTTTCTAAAACCCAATAACCGAATAACCTGAATCGAACGGAACCAAATTATGAAAAATCGAATCGAACCGAACTGAAATTTATTTTCGAAAGAACCTATTTTCTAAAACCCAATAACCGAATAACCTGAACCGAACCAAACCAAACCAAATTATGAAAAACCGAACCGAACTGAAATTTATTTCCGAATGAACCTATTTTCCAAAACCGGAAAATCGAATAACCCGAACCGAACCGAACAAAATTATGAAAAATCGAATCGAACCAAAATTTATTTTCGAAAGAATCTATTTTCTAAAACCCGAAAAGCGAATAACCCGAACCGAACCGAACCAAATTAGGAAAAACCGAACCGAACTGAAATTTATTTCCGAAAGAACCTATTTTCTAAAACCCGAAAACCGAATAACCCGAACCGAACCAAATTATGAAAAACCGAACCGAATTGAAATTTATTTTCGAAAGAATCAATTTTTTAAAACCCGAAAACCAAATAACTCGAACCGAACCGAACCAAATTATGAAAAACAGAACCGAACTGAAATTTATTTCTAAGAACCTATTTTCTAAACCCCGAAAACCGAATAACCCGAACAGAGCCGATCCAATTTATGAAAAACCGAACCTAACTGAAATTTATTTCTGAAAGAACCTATTATCTTAAACCCAAAACCCGAATAACCCAAACTAAACCAAACCAAATTATGAAAAACTAAACCGAACTGAAATTTATTTCCGAAAGAACCTATTTTCTAAAAACCGAATAACCCGAACAGAACCGAACCAAATTATGAAAAACCGAACCAAACTGAAATTTATTTCCGAAAGAACCTATTTTCTAAAACCCGAAAACCGAATAACCCGAACCGAACCAAATTATGAAAAACCGAACCGAATTGAAATTTATTTCCCAAAGAACCTATTTTCTAAAACCCGAAACCGAATAACCCAAACAGAACCGAACCAAATTATGAAGAACCGAACCGAACTGAAATTTATTTCCGAAAGAACCCATTTTCTAAAATCCAAAAACCGAATAACCCGAACCGAACCGAAACAAATTATGAAAAACCAAACCGAACTGAAATTTATTTCCGAAAGAACCTATTTTCTAAAATCCGAAAATTGAATAACCCGAACTGAACCAAATTATGAAAAACCGAACCGAACTGAAATTCATTTCCGAAAGAACCTATTTTCTAAAACCCAAAAACCGAATAACTCGAACCGAACCAAACCAAATTATGAAAAACCGAACCGAACTGAAATTTATTTCCGAAAGAACCTATTTTCTAAAACCCGAATAACCCAAACCGAACCGAATCAAATTATGAAAAACCGAACCGAACTGAAATTTATTTCCGAAAGAACCTATTTTCTAAAACTCGAAAACCGAATAACCTGAACCGAACCGAACCAAATTATTAAAAACCGAACTGAAATTTATTTTAGAAAGAACCTATTTTCTAAAACCCGAAAACCGAATAACCTGAACCGAACCAAATTATGAAAAACTGAACCGATACGAAAATTATTTTGAAAGAACCTATTTTCTAAAACCCAAAAACCGAATAACCCGAACCGAACCAAACCAAATTATGAAAACCCGAACCAAACTGAAATTTATTTCCGTAAGAACCTATTTTCTAAAACCCGAAAACCGAATAACCCGAACCAAACAGAACCTAAACCGAACCGAATTGAAATTTATTCCCGAAAGAAACTATTTTCTGAAACCCGAAAACCGAATACCCTGAATCGAACCGAACAAAATTTTGAAAACCCGAACCGAACTAAAATTTATTTCCGAAAGAACCTATTTTCTATAACCCAAAAACCGAATTACCCGAACCGAACCAAACCAAATTATGAAAAACCGAACCAAACTGAAATTTATTTTCGAAAGAACCTAATTTCTAAAACCCAATAACCGAATAACCCGAACCGAACGAAACCAAATTATGAAAAACCAAACCGATCTGAAATTTATTTCCGAAAGAACCTATTTTCTAAAACCCGAAAATCTAATAACCCGAACCGAACCGAACCAAATTATGGAAAATCGAACCGAACTGAAATTTATTTTCGAAAGAGTCTATTTTCTCAAACCCGAAAACTGAATAACCCGAACCGAACCAAATTATGAAAAACGGAACTGAAATTTATTTCCGAAAGAACCTATTTTCTAAAACCCGAAAACCGAATAACCCGAACCAAACCGAACCAAATTATGAAAAACCGAACATAACTGAAATTTATTTCCGAAAGAACCTCTTTTCTAAAACCCGAAAACCGAATAACCTAATCCGAACCGAACCAAATTATGAAAAACCTAACCGAACTGAAATATATTTTCGAAAGAATCTATTTTCTAAAACCCGAAAACCGAATAACTCGAACCGAACCGAACTAAAATTTATTTATGAGAACCTATTTTCTAAAACCCAAAAACCGAATAACCCGAAAAGAACCGAACCAAATTATGAAAAACCGAACGGAACTGAAATTTATATCCTAAAGAACCTATTTTCTAAAACCCAAAAACCGAATAACCCGAACCGAACCGAACCAAATTATGAAAAACCAAACCGAACTGAAATTTATTTCCGAATGAACCTATTTTCTAAAACCCGAAAACCGAATAACCCGAACCGAACTGAAATTTTTTTCCGAAAGAACCTATTTTCTAAAACTCGAAAACCGAATAACCCGAACCGAACCGAACCAAATTATGAAAAACTGAACCTAACTGAAATTTATTTTCGAAAGAACCTGTTTTCTAAAACCCGAAAACCGAATAACCCGAACATAACCAAATTATGAAAAACCGAACCGAACTGAAATTTATTTTCGAAAGAACCTATTTTCTAAAACCCAAAAACTGAATAACCCGAACCGAATCGAACCAAACAAAATTGTGAAAAACCGAACCGAACTGAAATTTATTTCCGAAAGAACCTATTTTCTAAAACCCGAAAACTGAATAACCCGAACTGAACCGAACCAAATTATGAAAACCGAACTGAAATTTATTTTCGAAAGAATCTATTATCTAAAACCCGAAAACCGAATAACTCGAACCGAACCGAACCAAATTATGAAAAACCAAACCGAACTGAAATTTATTTCCGAAAGAACCTATTTTATAAAACCCAAAAACCGAATAACCCGGACAGAACCAAACCAAATTATGAAAAACCGAACCGAACTAAAATTTATTTCCGAAATAACCTATTTTCTAAAACCCAAAAACCGAATAACCTTAACCGAACCGAACCAAATTATGAAAAACCGAACCGAACTGAAATTTATTTCCGAAATAACCTATTTTCTAAAACCGAATAACCCGAACCGAACCGAACAAAATTATGAAAAACCGAACCGAACTAAAATTTATTTCCGAAAGAACCTATTTTCTAAAACTCGAAAACCGAATAACCTGAACCGAACCAAATTATGAAAAACCGAACCGAACTAAAATTTATTTCCGAAAGAACCTATCTTCTAAAACCCGAAAACCGAATAACCCGAACCGAACCGAACCAAATTGTGAAAAACCGAACCTAACTGAAATTTATTTTTGAAAGAACCTATTTTCTAAAACCCAAAAACCGAATAACCCGAACCGAATCGAACCAAACCAAATTATGAAAAACCGAACCGAACTGAAATTTAAGAACCTATTTTCTAAAACCCAAAAATTGAATCGAACCAAACCAAATTATGAAAACCGAACTGAAATTTATTTCCGAAAGAACCTATTTTCTAAAATCCGAAAACCGAATAACCCGAACTGAACCGAACCAAATTATGAAAACCGAACTGAAATTTATTTCCGAAAGAACCTATTTTCTAAAACCCGAAAACCGAATAACCCGAACCGAACCGAACTGAACTGAATGCCCGCCATTATATATATATATACATATTTGGATGAATTAATTGTTTTGTTTTGTATCTTTATTTTGATTTTTTAAAAACGTGAAGTGGATTGTATAGAAATAATAATGATAATTACAACATACATACGTAGAAGGAAATGTGTAATTGAAATGAGAGTTTTCTCCCGAAACCTTCCTATAAAAGTCCAACATAATCACACTTCTAAACACATACACACTATCTCTCTTGATCTCTTCTCTCTCACCATGTATCCACATAACAAGATTCTTGTAGCACCACCGTTGTATAGGTTTGATGGATTTGTACGACTTAAATACCGTGTACCCATCATCGTTCGCATGGCCACCGGAGTGAAGAGGATCCCTCCTCTCACTCTCACAAATGAAGCTCGCCACCGCCCGATTGTGCCGTTGTTGAACCCACGCCACGAGGAGGAGGAGAACTTTGGAGAGGAGAACTTTGGAGAGCCAAACGGGGAGGGCAAACTCACAATGATGCTAGTGTCCTTCACTACTAAAAATTATACGTATAGCTACGGATTTTTTTTAAAGCTACGGAAAAGTTACGGAAAAACTACGGAAAAGCTACGGAAAAGCTACGAAACAGCTACGGAAAGCCACAAATAGCCACCGATTAGCTACGAAAAATTAGCTACGAAGCTATAGCTACGAAATAGCTATGGCAAAATAGCTACGGATTTTGCCGTAGCTATAGCTTCGTAGCTAATTTTTTCGTAGCTAATCGGTGGTTATTCGTGGCTTTTCCGTAGCTGTTCCGTAGCTTTTCCGTAGCTTTTAAAAAAGCTACGGAATTACCGTGGCTAATCCGTAGCTATACGCATAATTTTTAGTAGTGCTTGTTTGTTGGGGTCTTGGTTGGGTTGGCATCAGCTAGATGAATTTAGCCATTGCTTTTCTTTGTTTTGTTTTAAGATTAAGTTTTTGTTTGAGTGTCAAGTAACTTAGTATTTTTAGACAAAAAAAAAAATGTAATCGTCGGAAAAAGAAAACTTTTGTTTGAATGTTAAGTAATTTAAGTATTTTAGTTACTTGTAATCGCCGGAAAAAGAAAATAGTAGGCGTTAATTTAATCGAAACCACTCCACTTTCTCTCGCTCTCAACAGTGTCTGTTCCCTTATCCACAACAAAAAAATCGCCGTCGTTCCTCTCTCTTCTTTTTGATCGTCCAAAGATAAAATGTCATTACCGGCGAATCTGCCGGGAACGATTCCGGAGAATGGAGAAACTAGTCTTTCGGGATCAAGATTTGTTCGTGGAAATAATAAACCCATCCAAAATCTGAATGTTACTAAAGACGAAAAGGGAGAAAAAGAGCGATTTCAGTTTCTCTTTCTTCCGACGTCGGCCCTGGCCTCCGTCGTCAGCGTTAACCGATGGCCAAGAAAAAGCGACCCAGTTACTCTCCTCTACCTCCTCCCCCAAAGAATCAGCCCCAAACCAACCACCAAAAATCATCTCATCTGCCTGCTAGTTCTGGATCTCATCCTCTTTCCGTCAAAGATGCGTTTTCTTCGAAGACAAGGGTTCCACCTCCGTCTCATGAGGCTCCGGCCTCTTCTGAGCGTTTGCCGACCACCACGACAAGCCCTCCAACCGACGAAAATCAAGAACCAGCAGTAGGTGAATCCTCCCTCACCTTCGGCTCCCTCAGTCACAGAAATCCTTGGGCACCTTGTCCATCTGCATCCGTCAACAGCCAATATGACTAATCTTGAAGTGGCGGAAGTTCTTACCATCATCAATTCCTTAAAGCCTCTTCCTGAGGTTATGGATGTTCAATTTGAATATGGCGAAACTCATAGAGTGGAGGTATCTTGTCCCTGGCTTCCTCCAATATGTGCCCATTGTCTAGCAGTTGGACACAGTATTAGGCGTTGTCCCACAGGTCCAATAACATGCTCGGTTTGCAAGTCTACTTCTCACGCAGAAGAAGCCTGCCCTCGAGCTAAGAAGAAGGTGGAGAAGACTGGTAAGCTTGAGGAGTCTGCTGAGATCGTTGAGGTAAAAAAAACCCTTCAAAGAGGAAGATTCTCGGAGATAAATAATTTTGGTATTTGCTTTTGCAGATTTGTGGTTCTTGGTGGTAGCAAAGCGGAAGATAAGCATCTCGAATTGGTTCACACATGTTAATTTAGTTAAGAGTTTAAGCACAAAACGGAAAGATTCTCGGAGAACACAGGATTGCTTTCAATATATGTGAATGGAGTTTCACATGAAGCCGCATTATCTTGCAGCTGGATCTGTTGTAGAGGTAACTGTAGATGCATATAAATGAATCATCTCTTTCACATAGGAGGATTGACAACTGATAGAATGATTTGATTGACCATAGGTAACTCAACAGGTGGTGGGGAAAGTTGCACAAGGAGAGTTAGATTGTCGCATCAGGTGTATAATTTTTCTTAAATTCTGCAAGAATAAGGTTATTACATATAGGCTTCGAATGGTGACAGCGGTTTGAGCGGTGCGGAACAAGCGGTTTAGGAGGTGCGGTGCGGTTTTAGTGTGGTGCGGTTGGAAGAAACGCATCATGCGGAACAAGTGCGGTTACTGCGGAACAAGCGGTGCAGGACAATATATGAATGGTGAAAAAAATAACATGCGGTGCGGTTCAAATGTGTGAATGGTGAAAATATAAAAAGCGTTGCGAGATATATAGTTTTAAAAAATAATTTATAAAAATAGATTAATGATATTAATATAATTATAAATTAAAATTATTAATTTGTTTATGATCAAGTCTTTTTCATAAATTAATTACGAACCATAACTAAATAATTATTAAAATTTAATAAATTTGTTTGACATTTTACAATAATATATTTATTGCTCAAAAAAAAAATACATCCACAAAAACCAAGTAAAATAATATAATATTATCGAGTACGTTGATTTTCCCATGTTCTTTTAGGTGTCTATATTTTTTACTTATATGGGTTCAAACACTAGTCCAACCTCACGTTGTTAATGACATTTTTTTTATTTTTTCAAATAGAATTTTGTTATTTGATAAAGTTAACATATATGATTTATTTCAAAATTTTCTGAGCTTTAAAACATATATATATATGTAAAATTATAAAACTAAAAAACTATTAGTGTGTGTCTTAAAGCTAATAACATCAGTTAGACAAAGACAATAATAATTCTCAAAGCTATAATCCAAATATTTTTAATTTTTTTTTGAATTAAAATAACTATATAAAATGAAATATTATATGATACATATATACATAAGTCAACTGTAAACCACACCTAATCGTTGACAGAAAAAAAAAAACCACACCTAACCGCACATAACCGCACCTATTTTGATTCTTTTGCAACAGCACGTGTATTTCATGTTTTCTTTCTGTTTCTGAAACGCACCCATCTGTTTTTCAGAACCGCAACCGCAACTAACCACACCTGTGTTTGAACGGTGAATGGTGACATGTTTTGTAAAACACACGGCGTTTGGAAGAAACGCACCAAACATTCAAAGCCATAGTCAAAATGTGCCTTTTTCTTCTGCTTCCTCAGGGAACGGGTTAAAACAAGACCTCGCTTACCTAAGTCTTGGTGCCTGTTGGACTGTACCTGGATAAGGCACAATACAAATTGCTGGTAAGCTTAGTAGTCTCTGTGTCTCATGAGCTTTGAGGTTCAGCTTCATTGGCTTACACCTTACAGCCATTAACACTAAGTCACTAACAGTAAAGAATGATTCAATCAAAATTTCTATTCAGATTGATAAAGGGAAAAGGCCTAAATCAACCTGCTCTGTTAATATGGTTCCAGGTCCACAACAATAATCCGGATTTAGAACTATAAAAGTCTTGGCCTTGGAGATCATACGTTTCTAATTGTGTCGATCATGTTTGCTAATTTCACTTCTGAACACAACTGACTGGGCAAAGAATTTTTAATAAAACTTGCAGAGACTGACGCAGGGAAATGTCTGGTTTCTGTCTTGTAGTTTACATACCAACATATCTAGTTGATCTCGTTAGAGAAAATTGAGTGAATTTGATCCATTCATGAGTTATTGAAACTAATGATCAAGATATATTACTTTTCTTTGGTGTCTTATTATTAATTAGACTGGTATGCTTAATCTTTTCACTTTCCACTCTAAGACTTGATAAAGTAGTTGACGTGTTAGCATTTTGAAACCTGCCATATCATGCATGTCAATCTCCTTCCATTAGCATCTAAATACCGACTTGATCATTGATTATTGTTTCATCACATGTAACAAATCAGTCTCCAGAGATTGATATTCATGAAACTGGCTGCTTATTATCTACTTGCAGATATTCTCAAAGCTCAAATAAGGCATATGCAATCGATAAAGGTTAGTTTATCTCGGCCTCTCTAAGAGTCTAGAGAATTTGTTCACATTTCTTTTGTGCACACACATATGTGATCATCAAATCGAAAGGTTGTTTCATAGAACATCTTTATATTATCAAGATCATCAAATCGCTTAAACAAATGGTTATATATATTACCATCTTATATTATCAGAACATCTTTCTATCAGTATGAAAAACAAGAATTTCATGATCTTGGAAGTCATCACATTAAAAACAAAAAAAAACAAAAAAATTACCACTAAATGAATTCGTTTATATGTATCTTAAAGGCGGGTTGAGTGGAGAAGAGAAGCTTAGATGATGTTGAAACTCTTGACATAGATTCTAATTCTTTCATCATCTTCTTTTGATTTCTACGAGTGCAGGTTGGTGTGATGGAGATTACCGCTCTTTTTAAACACTTAGAGTTTGCAAGTATGTATCTTACTACTTGTTTATCTTCGTTTCTTACTCCATATTCTTTCCACTCCAAAATCTCGAGACGGCTTGACAAACATCCTGGAACAGAACTCGGAGGGTTAAACGCAAGTTGGAAATCATCATCATCATGTCTCTGTGAAACCTGGTCGATGTGAACAACTTTTAGCTCCGGAGAATTTTGAAGAAAACACATAAATGGTTCCAGCCACTCGGTCAACGGTTGTGGATGTATTCTACATTTTGTAAGCTGTGAAAAGTTAATGGTCTTGAACCACGTAACCTGCAATATTGAACATAGTATATAACAAACAAATAAGTAGAAGTCGATCGATCGGAAATATCAGGAAAAAACATACAAACGTACCGAATTAAAGCTCAATTCTAAGTAGAGATACGTGACGGAGGAAAGAGAGCTCAAAATCTTGTCATCAGTGGAACAAAATTTTCTGATAATTGCCCAATCAAGGCAAGGCTTGTTCTCAACGGAGCAATAGTTTCCAGAATAATCTTCGAGCAAGATTTTTGTTAAAGTTGGAGAATTTATAACCAAAGATCCCCCCATATTTAGAATATTGGCTTCTCCTAGGTTCATATAAGTATAGAATAAGGTCTTTAGAGAAGACACTTCCACTCTGAAATTTGTTAGGTTGTCTCGGTCATGTCGTATCACATTCAGATTCTTGAGAATACGACAACCTGATAAAAGCCTAACGAGAGAATCTTCATCTTTGTACACCACAGAAACAAGGGCAAGCGTTTTTATGGATGGAAGGCAAACCGGTGAAGGAACATCCACGAGAATCTTGTGGGAAATAACTGTAGGAGCATATTATTTGCAGCACTATGGAAACGTAATTGAAACAGAGAAAACATAAACGACGTTAAGGAAAGATAACGAGAGGAGGCGAGTTTATAGAACTCTTTCCTTGACTCTTTGAATCACCCGTAGTGCGACGGGAATCTGAGATTCAAGAGTCCAGGATACAACCAATCATAACCGGTTTCGCTATCACTCGAACACACGGTTCTAAACGAACTTAAACACTACGATACTCTCGAAATACTTACTTTTAGAAATTGAGAGAGATTGCTGGATTTTGAGTTTAGAAGTCTGTAATCAGAATTGATTGAAGAAGACGACTGAAACTTTGTGTGTATATATGCTGGTTTTTGGATGGCGTTGAATTTTAGATCTTTCAACCAAGTCAACCACAAAATCAGGGATATGGGCAACGTGAAGCAACAATCTCTCCTTGAAGCCGATTTCAAAGAATCGTGAAACAATAGAGACCGAGTCTCACAGAATCAGAAAACGGAGCTTGATTTTCTCCGTTCAATCCCGACCCAGCAACTACCGGAGCTCCGACTTGAGCCCGGCCCATTTCTTATTCACATAATTTTATTTTACTAAGCCCAATTGGCTTAAGTAAAAAAATCGGTCCAACAATCCCCCACATGAATAGAAATGACTCTAAACATACGAAGACTCGACTGACTCGATAAATTAGACTTGACTGGACTAGACTAGACAGACTTTCGAGAGTATGCGAAAATGTAACTGTATCTGAGAGGTAGCATTTTTCAGCTTTGAACCAATCATTTTTAATATCTGTCGGATTTACTTGGCCAGGAGGTGAACATGATGTCTTGAACCACCCGAACTTTTATGTAAACCGAGACAACAGCTATCGCGCAGCGACATTTTCTCGTAGAACTAAGTTCTCTATTGTGTTCATTTTGGCCCTGAACATTCCTGGTTATTCATGAGTGAACTTAGAGAATATAGCCTCACTTTCATTCTCCTAGAAACGGCCTCATTTCACACTCATTAGGTGATCTGTCATTAGCTTTGTTTTTAAGAAGTAACCTGTCTTACTCCACGAATATCTCAAAGCTATAAGATCATTAAAAGCCATCGCTTAACCTCAACTCATAATGGTTTCACTGTTTTTCATCTTAGGAACTAGGTAGAGACATAGTCTCACAGTGATCACTACTGAATCAGCTTGATTTCGTTTTCCCTTTGAACCTAGATCTTGGGATCTCCAGTCATATAGGTGGGGTTTCCATTAAGCGTCATCTTTATTTATAGGCTTTAAACCCATTCCTCTTGATAATTTAACAACTTGATCTCGCGCCAGACTTTTTGTAAAAGGATCTGCTAAGTTTTCAGCCGACTTGATGTAATCTATCGTGAGTACACCTGTCGAGATCAATTGTCTAATGGTCTTGTGTCATCTTCTAATATGACGAGATTTACCATTGTATAAATTATTCAGTGCCCGAGATATAGCCGATTGACTATCACAGTGTACACGTAATGCTGGCACTGGTTTTTCCCACATCGGGATATCTTCCAAGAAGTTC
>PKML01007628.1:61551-100667 GCA_002933935.1 Eutrema yunnanense | reverse complement strand
AGCTGGTCAGACTTCATGTTGACTTCGAATCCGCCCTTGAGGATCTTAGTCCCAGAAATCAGGTTCTTCCTCATGTTTGGCACGTGCTTCACATTTTTCAGAGTGACTACGTTGCCTGAAGTCATCTTCAATGCCACGTCGCCGATGCCTTCAATCTTGGATTGAGACTCGTTTCCCATCAGCAGGTGCGTATCAGTCTTGTTCTTTTTGTAGGTGGAGAACTGGTCTCTGTTGATGCAGATGTGCGTGGTTGCCCCAGTGTCATACCACCACGTTTTAGGATTCTCCTCAGCCATGTTGACTTCTGTGACCACCGCACACAGATCATCTTGAGTCAGGTTGGCCTCATTTTTCCTTGGAGCCTTTTTAATGCGATACTCAAAGGACTTATGGCCAGTTTCGCCACAGTTGTGACAGGTTCCAGTGAACTTCTGCGAGCTCTCACCACCAAATGTCTTCTTTTTGAACTTCTGAGAGTTCTTTGGTGGAACTTTGCCTTTTCCTTTGTCTTGGCGCCCTTTGTTTTGCCATTTTTCCTTCCTTTGGTTTTGGTGCTCCACCATATTCGCGTTGGGTTCGCGAATTTCCACACCTATACCGATGTTTCTCCGATTCGTTGATTCCATGCGAAGTTTCATGGTTAAGTCTTCGAGACTCAACCATTTCTTCTTCAACTTGAGGTAGTTTTTGAAGACCGTCCAACTAGGCGGGAGCTTCTCAATGACACATGCGACCTGAAAAGTCTCGCATAGTCTCATTCCCTCAGCATGTATTTCATGAAGAATTGTCTGCAACTCTCCGACTTGCTCCATTAATGGCCGCGAGTCCACCATTTTGCAATCTAAGAATTTCGCCACAGCGTATTTATGAGATCCATCATCTTCTGTGCGGTACTTCTTGTCTAGAGAATCCCAGAGGTCTTTAGACGTTTCGGCATTGCTGTACACGTTGAACAATGTATCAGCAAGGCGATTCTGGATGTACCCTTTGCACAGAAAATCTCCGTGTTCCCATGCCAGCTTGCTCGCGCTCGCAAGCGCGCGAGGATCAGTATTATCCGCTGGGAGAATGGGTTTCTCTTCACGGGTATACTTTTCCAGCTTCAGTGTGGCCAGATAGAAGAACATCTTCTTCTGCCACATCTTGAAGGCGGTCCCATCGAACTTGTCGGGTAGGACGCCTGCTGGATTCGCAGATGGCATTTGAACCGCCTGAAACTGTTCAGTGACCGCAGTTTGAACAGTAGCAGCTATCGGAGCAGGGATGGCGACTGTCACTGTTGGGAGATTCCCAAATTGGATCTGCTCATTACTGGTCGTAATGGTGTTAGCAAATGTCACTCCAGTCACTCCAAATGTAATAGTTTCGACGACCGAAGCAGTCACGTTGGAGACGTTGGCGTTGTTGTTTTCCATTCTGAAAACAAAAAACAGATGCTAATTAGAAACGATTTGAGTAAAAGATGTGTATTAAGCTGCAATAACACGATCTTGGACTTAACCAATTAACAATATTTCCAATTATCATCAAACGACCATATCGATTAAACATATATATTAATCGCAGGTTTTTGACTTTCATTAACAACATGCGCTTCTCACTAAATGGGAGCGAACGTATATAAAGTCAATCTTGGTCAATAATATCAAGCTTACAAACCAAAGCACGTTTAAAAGAAAATTGCAGGATTCTCAAAATTGCAAGTTTCTTAAAAAAACAAAACAATTGGTTTCGATGCAGCAGGTTACGATACAGTAGAATCTCAATTCAAGTCTGATATCGAACCGAGTTTACAGGTTTTGCAAAACCAGAAATCGAAACCAATATAAATCCAAACCGGAATTTACAAGCGATCAATTGTTGGAATCGCTAAAACACAACATCAATCTTACTGAAAAAATTTCAATAATTAAAACCAAGGGACAATAAGTCTCGATGCCTAAGTGTTAGATTGGCTAAAACACAACAGCAATCTAATCACTTTAAGCGAGAGTTAAAACTGCAGGTTTTGATTTGTAAAATAATATTGCAGGTTTCGCAAAACCAAAACAAAAAAAACTGCAGGTTTTAAACAATAAAACAATTGCAGTGAATTAATGCCAATTGTTAATAAACATCGCTGCAGGTTTTGTTATTGAGACTGAAATTAATCAAAAACAAAAACAATTGCAGGTCTCGTCACCAAAACATTTGCAATATAAACACTGCAGGTTTTTCCAAAACAACCAAAAAACATTGCAGGCCTCGTCAAATAAAACAATTGCTATTTTGAAGCCAATTGTTAAGAAGAAAACGCTGCAGGTTTTTGTTGCTCTTACAGTTGCAACTCAACTGAGACTGAAATCAATCATCTTTCTCGATTGAATCAATCACTACACAATTCTGAGACTCGCAAGCTCTCGTCGTAGTGTTTATGAAGTTTTAACCAATCGCAATTGGTAAACTAAATCAGAGACTTGTAATCAATCACAAGCTCTCGTCACACGTTTATGAAAACTCAGTTTCAATCCGTTAGATGTTTATATAACAACAACGGATTCAAAGAGTCAAGAATGTAGGAGCATATTATTTGCAGCACTACGGAAACGTAAATGAAACAGAGAAAACATAAAAGACGTTAAGGAAAGATAACGAGAGGAGGCGAGTTTATAGAACTCTTTCCTTGACTCTTTGAATCACCCGTAGTGCGACGGGAATCTGAGATTCAAGAGTCCAGGATACAACCAATCATAACCGGTTTCGCTATCACTCGAACACACGGTTCTAAACGAACTTAAACACTACGATACTCTCGAAATACTTACTTTTAGAAATTGAGAGAGATTGCTGGATTTTGAGTTTAGAAGTCTGTAATCAGAATTGATTGAAGAAGACGACTGAAACTTTGTGTGTATATATGTTGGTTTTTGGATGGCGTTGAATTTTAGATCCTTCAACCAAGTCAACCACAAAATCAGGGATATGGGCAACGTGAAGCAACAATCTCTCCTTGAAGCCGATTTCAAAGAATCGTGAAACAATAGAGACCAAGTCTCACGGAATCAGAAAACGGAGCTTGATTTTCTCCGTTCAATCCCGACCCAGCAACTACCGGAGCTCCGACTTGAGCCCGGCCCATTTCTTATTCACACAATTTTATTTTGCTAAGCCCAATTGGCTTAAGTAAAAAAATCGGTCCAACAATAACAAGAGAAACAAGCGTATCGCATACGTAAAGGCTCTTAGGAAAGCTTATAGGCTCTGACAACCAGTTTAGCTTGACATGTAGCTCGACCACCCTGCGATCAACTGCGTTTGCAATCCACTTTCCGGCATCAGCGTCAACAGGACATCGTGGACTGAGTTCTATAACCAAACGTTTTAGTACAGGGGCCTTATGAAGTTGCAATGACTCGTCAAGAAGCCACCAAATGCTTTCCTTCTTTCCATAGCGTTGTTTGTACCAAATGCTTTCCTTCTTTCCATAGCGTTGTTTGTAATCACTATCCTTGTACTCGAGGTTTGGTAGCATCGTCCAAACAGGCCGCCATCGTTTCGACAAAATCGATGTACACATTGCTTTATTTGTAGGGAGAAATGACAATATCTTTAGAAGCAAATCGTCGGATAATGCACTTATCTTGTCTTCATCACTTCTCCCACCTTTGCTCTTGATGAATCGTCGGGCACTATGTATTGATATTTGTCCCAACCATATCGAGCCAACTATAAGCAAAAGCCGTCCAAACATCTTTTTCTCAATGAAGCTACCCACCACCAATGTTTTTAGGGTTCCAATATATACACTTTGATATTACTCTCCAGCCTTTTTTCTTTAAAGTTAAGTTTCCATTTTTCATTTTTCTTTCCGAAATTTTCCATATTTGTTATTTATCATTATAGTAGAGAGATCAATCGTTTAGTCCACACGTTATAGTACACTTTGATATCCATATTACTCTCTAACTTTTTATTTTTTAAAGTTAAGATTCCATTTTTGTTTCTTTCTAGAATTTTCCATATCTACTACTCCCTCCGTTTCAAATTAATGAATGTTTTAGAAAAAAAAAAATTATTTCAAAAAGATAGATTTTTTAGGTTTTCTATGCATTTTTATTAGTTAATAATGATAAATTATAAATTTCAAAAAAATTAATTGGATTTATTGAAATGTTATTGGTTTAGAGTTATTGAAATTTGTTAATCACAAAAAGATACATTTAATAATCAAAATTAATTTGTTTTTTTAAGATATGTGTTTTTCTAAAACATCTATTATATTGAAACTAGGTGAGTACCCGCGCATACGCGCGGGTTTTTCTTACGTTAGAGTTTTATAAAAATGATTTCATACTACTTTATATCTTTGATTGATATTTTGGTATAACATCTATATATAAACATGAATCGAAAGTAGATCCAATTTTAGCTTCAAGTTGGTAGGTGAAAGACTAATTTTAAATCATTTATTTCCAAATCTTACCACCACGATAGTAAAGTCCAAGTTCATACGATGCATAATCAATCTTAATTCTAATTATGACGCTTCTTCCTTTACTTCTTATTTCTTAATATGAAAGATATATACTAATATCAAATGTAACAATAAAAACTTCAAAGCGGATATAAAACAAAAAGGTTAAAGAACAAAAAGAGCTAGAAGATGCGAATTTTTATTGACATATTTGTACCTCATGTCACTTTCTCAAAATTTCCTCACAATTTTGCCACTTATTATTTTTTGTCTTCTTGTGTGTAAAAGGACGATTTTGCCTCTGCCTCCTATTCGTCCATGTACTGTACACATACAACTTCGGCCAGTACTGTACGGGGCAAGATCGGAAAGTCAATGGGTAAACAGTAAAATAAATGTCCAATTTAAAGTACTGTCATTGATTTATAATGCAAATTTATCCAGTGTCCCACATTTATTTCGTGACTTTAAATAAGGAATCTCATCATTAGAGGATTAAACCAAAAACCAAAAACTAAATTCCAATTGAAATATATGTGGTGCTAAACTAAAATCTAAATCCCTTTAAAAATGGAGAGGTAAGTCTTCAAAGCTAATAGTGACAACTATTTTTGATACACGGACCAGAAAAATCTATCTTAACACATTTGAATTGATCACTTTCTGTCACAAGATCATGATCATGATCATGTTCCACAAGGTTCAGCTCTAATTAGCATTTGATTAAAATCAATAAACCACTTATGTGTTTAAAAAAGTATTCATACCTCGTTCGGTCTACAAGATGAGCAGCACTTTGGACATTAGCATCAAAATTTGCTGACAATTTGCATAAAGCATACGAAAGTGGACGGTGCATCAATGATAATAACGCATAGAAGAATATAGTAATCCACATGGATATTACTACTACAGCCATTATCTTTGCAATGTTATATAGAGTTTCACATGCATAGTACCGAACTCGGCTATCGTGATCAAAGAAGGAGTTAATCACATGTGGCAGGCACTATTTGCTTCACATTTCATGAGTAGAAACATAAATAAGATACATTTTATAATCCAAGAAAGAAATTAGACCAATATCTAGATGGTTTTATAAATTGATAAGTTTATAGGTTGGAACAAAACTCTTAAATCTAATAATGATTATATTAACTATGTGTTGCGGTTGTAAGGTTGAATCACTCACAAATAGGGATGTAACAGCAAGTAAACCAAGTAGACAAACCAACTCTTACCGCAGCTGACAATAGTCCAATAATGAAAACTATTTTTCAAAGGGAAATCGAAAACCCTTGAATCTAAGTACACACAAATGCTAAGCCATCGATCAAGATGCAAACCTTTTCAATGATCTGCATGAGGAGGTTTGGCGAATTCCTGAATCAACATCTCAATGACTTTCGAGATCTTGTCATCATGATCATCCAGATAAGTTAGATTCATTAAAATATTTTCAAGTTACAAATAAAAGGAAAAAAGGTATATGCATCATTATCTAAGACAATGAAAGAGATAATATGCCAAAAAAAAAAAACAATAATATGCAAAGACGATTTAAAAACAATATAAGAGGATTAGACATTTTCATAGTGTGAAAGAAAGAAGAAGACAACACTTTAATAGAAAGAATAAGCTTGGTTCTCTTTGCAGCCAAAAACATAGATGAGTTTTGTCCATTTTCCTCTGCCATAAACTTTTCTGTTACGAAAACTATACAATATCAGTCTAAGCAATTAGAGGAACACAAACAGAGACGGTTACCCGTAATCTAGACTTCCTCGAATGTAAACACTGTCTCACACTGGTAAAAGTAATGTGAGGCATTTGCATCATAAAGAACGTCATGTGATCCCAAAAGCCCAACTCCTTCACTTATAGCTTTGTCACCTGCATAACAAAAATTCGATACGCTCTGTAAGTATTTTTGATATAGAAACATACATGGGAAATTTTAAAGTTTTAAAGATACAAGAGGAGCACGAAGGGACTCAAAAGTGGTGACGGTGGCGGTGGGGCAAAAGGGTTGAAAATTCAATGATCACATAGGTATGCAGATCACCACCTTAACTCCCTTTCTCTGCCAAGGAACCTGCCTTGGTGGCAATTTCACTTTTTGTATTTCTTTTTCAATCCCATATGTTATCTCGCACAGAGCTTGAGAGAAGAAAGAGAGCCACAATGGGCAAATCTACCATCCCTCGATCAGCTACGTCCGTTATTTTGGTTGTGGTAATCTGTAGAGGATTAGTGGAGTTGGAGAGATATCAATGGCAGGGGAGAGGAGACAATTCTTGTTTATCAATGTTGGACTTGGAACGTTTCTTTTAAAACATATGGCCGGTTATAGCAGAGGCTTCGACGGCTTGGAGGAGGTTGCCGGCGATATATTCCCGGTGGTTATGCGTTTTTTCGGAATTCCCTGTGGTTATACGTTTCTTCGGAATTCCCGGTGGTTATACGTTTCTTTTCTTCCTTTTGTGCCTTTTCGGTGTCGGCGTAGTATTAGGGTTTTTTCTTTTTTTCTTTATTGTGTAGATTGTAGAACAAAATTTAATAGGTTTACTTTTTTTTATTTTTGAGTGAATTTTTTTAGATGACACGTGGCGCTCTCTCCAACGCTGACGTGGCAAGCTGTTGGAGAGAGTTGGCCATCTTTTATATAGTAGATGGAGGGAGTATATATTTATATATTATTTTTATTTACAACAAGAATCCGAATCTGTTTTTTTTTTTTTTTTACTTTAAAAATAAAAAGGAAGAAACAACCAAAATATATATCAATTCTCGTGCAAACCACAAATCCTAACTTATATTTTTATTTATTTATTACACAAGAACAAGATCCGACCCACAACATTAGTTACATGCTACAGGAATATGTAAAATGTCAATTATACCATCTTTCTTTGTTATTTAGCTAATTTTTCCAAATATTGTTACAAATATTACATGTCAATTACATGTTACAAGCCTAACGGTTAAAACGTAAAACTCTCTTCTGACATGAACATAACTCGGTCATTTTGGCACATCATTGTTATTTTGCTAATTATACCATCTTTCTTTGTTATTTAGCTAATTTTTCCAAAAAAAATGCATTAGAGATTTTTAGAAATGAATGTTAGATTATGGTTTCTAGTCTTTAGATATGAATGTTATTTTAGGGTGTAAATTTGAATTTTCTAGTTATAAGAAAACTACATTTATCTTGTTTTTAAGTTGATTTTCCCTATAAATGTATGTAGAGTAATTTTGAAAGAGAAATATCCTAAAATAACACAAAATTTAGTTTTTAATTCAAACCTAACACCAATGTTTTAAAATTCGGACCAGTAACTGGTATCCAGACCGAGGAAGCTCTTGGGTCATTGGTCAATGTGGTCCGACCGGGTTTGATAATATTTTAGAAAATCATATCTTAGGTACCAAGATAGCCACATACAAACATAAAATTTACATTTAATGTCTACAATCATGGATTAATGTAATTAGATTTTAAATAATTTAATCAATTAAATAGAGATTAAATCTTATTATATAAAGCAGAATGTTTCAAAGTTAGTAACTCGCATGATCGCGATACGTATTAAGTTAACCGTTCAGATTTTGATATGTGTTTAATAAATTTCCAATTATATTATGATATGTGTTTGATAAATTTCCAATTATAGTTTAACACATAATATTAACAATAAAAGTAAAATTAATAATCGATTTTTAATCTTCCAAGGTAAAGGAAAAAAAATAAAGTAAAATTTATAATCAATTTTTAATCCTCAAAGGTAAAAGAAAAAGAAAATTAGTAATTATGTTTAGATTAAGGAAATTAAACAAAAAATTAGAAATAAAAGCTAAAGTTTTTTTTTTAAAAAACCTATATTACAGATTAGAATAAGAAAATTAAACTATACATAACAATCCTTAAAACAAAAAAAATAAATGACAAAGAATTATATTTTGATTCGTCTGGGAGACGACATTTCAACGCGTCATCACTTATTCAGGGGATCGACTCAACACTATTCTGATTCGTCTGGTGTTCCAAGTGACTATCTCTCCAATTTGGAAAAAACGTAACTCAAGAATACATCAAACTGGATATCAATATGTTCATCGGCTTGTACGACTCATCGATAGATTCATCCGGAATCGTATTATAAGATATACACCAAATATATGCAATTATTTCTCATATATGTGTATTTACTTTCTGTATATTTCCTTACCTTCCTTGACTCTTCTCTCTTGTATAAAGTCTCTACTCTCTGTTAATAAGAATTATTCAATTACATATCATAATATGGTATCAGAGCCATAACAGGCAGAATTCCCCTAATTTCTCTCTTCTTCTTCTTGAGTCTTCTATTTTTCTCCTCCTACGTTCTATCTTTCTTCCCGTGTCGTTGATTTTTTTTTTCCTTCTCCAACAACCATGTCTCTCGAAACTTCCTCGGCTGAGAACACTACTATCTACAACTCTGAAAATCCTTCAAGCAACCCAATCTCCATTAACATATCGAACATCACCAAGCTCACAAATCTCAATTATATCATGTGGAGTCGACAGATCCGCGCACTGCTCGAAGGGCACGAACTACATGGGTTCCTTGAGGAAACTAACACCACGCCAGCTCCGACAATCATCGCCAATGGTCAAACGACGCCTAACCCAGCCTTCGCTCCATGGAGACGCCAAGATCGATTCCTCTACAGTGCTCTAATCGGAGCGATTTCACAATCGGTTCAGTCCGTCGTATCCACTGCAACAACAACCTGTGAAATCTGGACTTTCTTGGAAACGACATTTGGAAAACCAACGCGTGGTCACATCCGACAGCTGAAATACCAGATCAAAACAACCACCAAAGGTACCAAATCAATCCATGAATATCTGCGTTTAATCAAAGGGAAAGCAGATGACTTGGCCTTGTTGGGCAAGCCCTACGATCCAGATGATCTCACAGAAGATATTCTTGCTGGCTTGAGCGAAGAATATAAACCTGAAATTGATGCTGTTAATGGACGAGATACTTCGATATCCTTCTCTGAGCTACATGAGCGACTTCTCAACAGAGAAGCAATGATTCTATGCAAAGGAGAAACTGCTCCAACTGGTCCAATCACAGCCAATGCTGCGGATACTCGCCCACGACAACAAAATCAGGCCAATCATTGGAGAGCCAACAACAACAGAAACAACAACCCGCACTTTCATCAGAATCCAAACAACAACAACCGCTCCTCACGACAGTATCTGAGACGTTGTCAAGCATGTGGCACACAAGGTCACAGTGCCAAATATTGTCCTGAGTTTCGTATGGTTCGTGGTTCGTCACCACAGTGGCAAAATCCATCACAAACTCAGTCATGGCAGCCAAGAGCAAACATAGCCACAACATCCGGATCAGATTCGTCAACATGGCTTGTGGACAGTGGTGCTTCCCACCATATGACATCAGACCTTGCCACTCTTTCTCTCCACACACCATACAATGGTGGTGACGATGTCCTCCTTGGTGATGGATCGGGTCAACCAATCACTCATACTGGTTCTTTATCTCTTCCTTCTCTTAATAATCCATTCTTTTTAAATGATGTTCTTTGTGTTCCATCTCTTGATAAGAATCTGATATCTGTTTTTCAATTATGTTCTACTAATGGGGTTGCTGTTACCTTTACACCAACGTATTTTCAGGTCCGCGATCTGACTACGGGGGCACTTCGTTTGGAAGGCAAACCTAAGGACAGCACTTATGTGTGGCCGAAACAACCATCTCGACACCCTCCTTCTCTTGCTTATGCTTCGGCTATTAAGACATCCATGACGGATTGGCACTCTAGATTAGGCCATCCGGCATTACCTATTTTACAAACTACCATTTCCAGTTTTAATTTACCGTTGTCTTCAAAAGTTTTGTTGAACAAGCCTTGTAATGCTTGTTCTATTAATAAAATGCACAAGCTTCCGTTTTCTACATCAACGCTTATTTCATCACAACCTCTTGATATAGTTTTTTCTGATGTTTGGACATCCCCTATGGTTTCCATCGATGGTTTTAAGTACTACGTTATTTTCGTTGATCATTTTACAAGGTATACTTGGCTATATCCGTTAAAACAAAAATCTCAGGTTTTTGATGTTTTTCAAAAGTTTAAAGCGTTGGTTGAAAATCGATTTCAATCAAAGCTAAGAACTCTTTATACGGACAATGGTGGAGAATTTGTTGCTCTCGCCACTTTCTTATCATCGAACGGTATTTCTCATTTCACAACACCGCCTCACACGCCGGAGCACAATGGCATAGCCGAGCGTCGACATCGTCATATTGTCGAAACCGGTCTTGCCCTCTTGTCTCATGCGTCAATACCTAAGTCATATTGGACTTATGCATTAGCCACGGCGGTTTATCTTATAAATCGTATGCCGACTCAAAATCTTTCTCTACAATCACCTTTTCAATGTCTTTTTCGACAAGCTCCCAATTATTCAAAATTAAGAATTTTTGGTTGCTTATGTTTTCCATGGCTTAAACCATATGCATCGCATAAACTAGATTCTAGATCAACTCCTTGCGTCTTTTTGGGTTATTCAACTACACAAAGTGCATATTTTTGTTTGGATCGAACAACATCTAGAATATATACCTCACGACATGTTGTATTTCATGAATATGTGTTTCCCTTCTCTATGTCTAATCCTATAACTTCTGTTTCTTCATATGCGACGGATAATGCAGAATCGTCTAACGCAAACAGCCCCGTGATCTCCACGGTCCGTGTCTTCTCGTCTCCGTCGTCTCCTCAGCGTCTCTCACCAATCGTTGCCTCGCCTTCGGTTCCTCCACAACCAGCAGAAACACCAACGGCAAATCCAAATATTGGAACAGAGGCCCAATTACAGTCAGGGGCCCAACCTGAATTGTTGGCCCAACAACAGACATTGTCATCTACTCAAGTTGCTGCAACGGAGCCACCACAACCCGAAGCACCTGCACCAGTTGTTGCCCCAACATTAGCTCAGCCACCAGCACCAATTCGAGCTTCCACGAGACAGCGAAAGCCAGTTCAAAAGCTTAACCTCAGCGCATCTGTTACACCAATCTCTGAAGTCGAACCTCGGACAGTGGCACAAGCTCTTCGCGATCCACGATGGCGTAAGGCAATGGGAGTCGAAATGGAAAATCAGATTCGAGAACACACATGGGATTTAGTATCGCCAATCACCGCAGCTAATATTGTTGGTTGTAAGTGGGTATTCACGATTAAACGACATGCTGATGGATCCATTGACATGTTCAAGGCGAGACTTGTAGCGAGAGGATTCAATCAACGTCCTGGAATCGATTATCATGATACTTTCAGTCCAGTAATCAAACCTACCATCAGACTTGTGCTCAGCATCTCCGTCTCCAAAAATTGGCAGATTCGACAGTTTGACGTAAACCACGCGTTCCTCCAAGGGAAACTTCACGATGAAGTATACATGACACAACCACCGGGATTTGTGGACAAGGATAATCCACAAGCAGTATGCAAGCTCCGGAAGGCGATCTATGGCCTAAAACAAGCCCCGCGGGCTTGGTACAACGAATTGAAAACCTTCTTGCTTCAATCCGGGTTCATGAATTCATTAGCTGATGCTAGTCTCTTCATCTACAACAAGAATGGCCTTCTCCTCTACATGCTGGTTTATGTGGATGATATCATCCTCACTGGAAATAATCACCACCATCTCAATCTCTTTATCAATTCTCTTTCAAACAGATTTTCACTCAAAGATTTGGGAACTCTTTCTTATTTCTTAGGTATCGAAGCTCTTCATTCCTCCAAGGGTCTATTACTAACTCAGCGTCGCTATATTGCAGATTTACTTTACAAGACAAAGATGACGGACTGCAAATCAGTAACCACGCCGATGTGTCCCACAACAACAATTACACTCTCAAGTGGAGTTCCAATGGAGGATCCAACCCAGTACCGAGCAGTAGTGGGCAGCCTTCAATATCTCTCTCTGACTCGCCCCGACATATCATATGCGGTGAACAAAATGTCTCAATTCATGCACAAACCTACCGATGAACATTGGCACGCGGTGAAGCGGATACTGCGATATCTCTCGGGAACACAATCATGTGGAGTTTTCTACTCCAAAGTCAACACACCTACTCTACACGCATTTACCGATGCAGATTGGGCATGTGACAAAGACGACTACACATCCACGGGGGCCTACATCGTCTATTATGGAAGCCATCCAATCGCTTGGTCATCAAAGAAACAAAAGGGTGTCGCGAGATCATCAACCGAAGCTGAATATCGAGCCATAACATCAACTGCTTCTGAGGTTTGCTGGATAACGTCTTTACTATCAGAATTAGGCCTCAAACACACGACTACACCACCCATATATTGCGACAATATTGGAGCCACGTACTTAGCCGCGAACCCGGTATTTCACTCACGCATGAAACATCTAGCTCTTGACTATCATTTTGTGCGCAATCTTGTACAATCGGGACAGGTCCGTGTTACACACGTCAGTTCCGCTGATCAGCTAGCGGATGCTCTTACGAAGCCCCTACCAAGAACACGGTTCCAACAGCTATCGGACAAGATTGGACTCGCTACCGACGATCCATCTTGCGGGGGCGTATAAGATATACACCAAATATATGCAATTATTTCTCATATATGTGTATTTACTTTCTGTATATTTCCTTACCTTCCTTGACTCTTCTCTCTTGTATAAAGTCTCTACTCTCTGTTAATAAGAATTATTCAATTCCATATCATAATACATATATCTTCTCTGAATTATTATGCAAAGCCCAGATTCCGCGACTTGCTTCAGCGGTGGTTTGCCGCTACTACACACCTCCGGCCAGCAACACAAGTATGATGCTCTGTTTATTCCAACGTTTGAACTCTGATTTTGGGTTTAATTAGTTAACTTAGCTATGGGTTTTGTTGCCATTATTTCATTAATTTCCTTGTAAATATTTTCACATTTTTACAGATCAATAAATTTTACATTCAATAAAAAAAACAAAAATCATTCTTTCCAAAGCTATCAAACCAAATCTTACACAATTTTCAAAAACAAGTATTTTGCTTAAAATCTTATTAGCAACAAAATTAAACCTATATTAGAATTTTTTTAAAAATAGGTTTAAGATGGGCGGGTTTTAATACCCGTTGATTTAGTTGGGTTGACCCCATTGGATATTGGCCTTCCCATAGGGGCGTTTTTTTTTTAAAAAATTGATACATATTAAAACGACGTCGTTTGCTATTTCGGTTTGAACCCAAAAAAAAATCTGTACCGACAACTTCTTCAAAATCTATCTCTGCAAATCTAAGAACCCTAAATCAATTTCTCTGCAAACCGGAAATCGATCTCTAATCAACTTCTTCGGATTTCACGGAAGAAGACGGCGAACTAGAACGAAGCAATTTGCATCTGCCGATGTGTTGACCAATTCGCCATCCATGGATTCGCCATTTTTGAACTCCGAAGTTCAGTACAAGCTTTTCATCTGGACATTTACTTGAATCGTTTTCTTTCAAGGTAGGTTTCTGAAAAAACCCATCTACGAAGAATTTTCGTTTGATTGCTGCTATCTGTTCTTAATTCGTTGTTATTTTTCTGGGATCGAATTGATGGTCTCTCGGTATTTGTTCTAATTCGTATGTTGTAAACCAATTTTACGTTTATGCTCGATTTTTTTGGGTGTGATTATTGTTGGATGATCTTGTTATGAACCGTAGCTCTGTTCGTCGATTGATTGATTGAAACCAAATCAATCGAAACCTAATGAAAAATCTGGGCTCGTTTCAGTGCACAGAGAGTATATATTGACAAACTATTTGATTTATAGCTTCAAATCGGTGAAATAGTAATAATTCTCTTTGTTTTTCCAACTTCATGCTTGATCAGACTCATTCTCTAGACACTAACCATTCTTCTGTTTCTGTCTCTCTTGTGACTTTGCAGCAGAAGCAATGCTTGAGCTCTCTTACGGTGAGATTTTACTCATCATCGGCGCCACTGCTGCTGTTGTAGGTTAGTCTCTTCAATCTCGTAGATATATTTCGATTGAGATTGTAGTAGCTTCCATCTTTGTGTTATTCCAAATTTATCTGGAGTTTATACACTTTACTTTGTTTGCGATTTTTTCCTATTGTATTGAGTAGTAATGTCAATTGGGTGGGTTGACCATGGGCCAAGCCCAGTTCGCAAAATTTTGGACGGTTTAAATTTTGGCCCAATAATAAAATTGTCCAACTGGACATAAACCAGTTGACCCGCGGTCAAGAGCGGGTTGACCCGCGGTCAAAAATGGGTTACGCTGGACACTCTTCGATTTCTTCTTCCTCGCCTAGGTTTCTCGCTTTCTCACTTTCTCGGTTCCTAATTCACTTCGTCTTCCTCCTCTGCAACAAAGCGGTAGGTTTTCTTCTTCTCTTCCTCTCGCTCGCTATCTCTCTATCTTCTCTTCGTCAATCGATTTTCTCGTTTTTTATCTCAAGGTTCTTAGATCGATTTTCTTTTCTATCTGTTTTGATTTTGTGCTTGCTGGGTTTTATGGATTTCCCAAGCTTGATCGAAATCAGTTGGTGGGTTTCATTCATTGTAGGTTTTTGCGAATGTTCAACAGAATCGTTGTTGCGATTGTTCACCAAGGATTGAGTTCTGGACTTCATTCATCGTTTATCGTTTAAGTGTTTGTGTTTAGGATTGGACTTCGTTTATCGTTTTAGATACTACTTTCTTTAGGGATTTCGTTTGCTGGGTTTATCGATTTTCTGGATTTAGATTGATAAATACTGCTTAATGGTTTTGAATGATTCTCATGTTGATATCATACTAATATGATTTCTCTTGACATGCTTAATGATATCATGATTTGACATTTATGAATAGACAAACGAATTGGTTTCTTTAATTTCTGATTAACTCATTTGGACTATTCATGTGTCGTGAACAATAGAGGTTTCTTTTCACTTAGAATGCAATCTGTATGTCATAATGCAGATCACTCACATTGAAGAATAACCTGTGCGTTTTCTATTTATACTAATAAAAGTGCTTCTGCTAAATTAGTGTTCTGTGCTAAATCTTTATGCTTTTTCTTTTCGTGCTCCATATTATTTCCTATGGTTTCTTGTGCTCATAATCACTGGTTTGTGTCTTCTTATACTTTGTGTATGCTTTCTTGTGCTCATAATCACTGCTACGATCTTTACAGCCAATTGATTTAGTGGATCTTTACAGTTGATTAGAGTGAAACCCAATAAACTGTTTGTAATTGTTGTTGTTTGTAAACTGTTTCTTTGAGAAATGTTTAGTCAACAAAGAAAAATCTGTTTTATTTTGACCAATGGACAGCCCATTTGGACATGGTCCTTAATGGTCATGGTTCTTAATGGTCATGGTCCTTAATGAACATGGTCATTATTTGTCCACAATCAAAATGGTCCTCAATGGACATGCCCAAATGGGCTTGGACACCCATTTTGACAGCACTAGACACGGAGATCTCAATTGTTCGATTTGATGTTCCTCCTCGAGAAAAGATTCTTGATTGATTCATGGATGTTCGTTCCGGTCAAACTCGATGAAAAGAAACATTACCTGCAGCAAATTCAAAATGTCAAGAACCAGTCATTTTTAGGGTTACCGGTTCGAGACGATCTGATCCGATTTCACCGGGTCGTATAAGATTAATAGTAGGTTTCTCTTTCTCATCTACGTTACT
Source organism: Eutrema yunnanense (assembly GCA_002933935.1). Classification (NCBI taxonomy): domain Eukaryota; kingdom Viridiplantae; phylum Streptophyta; class Magnoliopsida; order Brassicales; family Brassicaceae; genus Eutrema; species Eutrema yunnanense. The sequence goes on along the minus strand of PKML01007628.1, from coordinate 84,449 downwards.
TTTTCGTGATAAACCGGATCATAATTGACATCTAGATCGTGGTTTCTCATATCTAACCAAATGGTTTGTTCCGCTTCAAACTAATAATGATGGTTACTATTATTTTAAATAAAAAATTTCGTTTGCAGCTTTCTAGTAAATTAACCCAAAAGTTTCATGACTCCAACAAACTTGGGGAGACAAAACTAAGTAGTGACATATGGTATAAACGGGACTTGTAAAATTAAAGGTTACTAACTGAATCAGTAGCGTGGATTGATTTTTTTGTAAAGAAATTATTTTGAAATTTAAGAAAAATTGTTTTTATTTGAATTTTTATAATATAGCTAATTCATGATTATAGATATAGTTGTCAAACGGAATAATTGGTCTACTAGGATTTAAGCCATGCTAGCTATATAGCGTGGATAATTTTTTAAAAAAAATTGTTTTGAAATTGAAGAAAAATTGTTTTTATCTGAATTTTAAAATATGTTTAACCGGGTTGTCAACGCAGACTAACATGTCTATGTTTAACCGGGTTGACGTCGACCCATCAGCGAATTCGGTTGCAGCTCGTCTGGTCTCGTCTGATCCTGATCTCTCTCAACGAATGTTCTTTCACACCGTTGATGTAATGGATGTGACAGAGAGCTTGAAGAGCTTCGACGTTGTGTTCTTGGCTGCACTTGTCGGGATGGATAAACAGGAGAAGATTAAAGTGATCGAGCATCTTGAGAAACACATGTCTCCTGGTGCTTTGCTCATGTTGAGAAGCGCTCATGGACCTAGAGCCTTTCTATATCCCATCGTCGAGCCTTGTGATCTCCAAGGTTTCCAGGTGTTATCCGTTTATCACCCGACCGATGAAGTTATCAACTCTGTTGTCATCTCAAGGAAGCTCGGTGGTGTTGATGATCACATGGATCATCAAGACTCGGGTCTCGCTTGCAACTGTTCCAAGATCCACGCGATTATGAACAAGAAGAAGAGCATAATTGAGGAGTTCGCAGGCGCTATTGAAGAACAGCTTTCTTAGAAATTGCTGTTTTATTACGGTTCTCTTGATCTATCTATGATGTTTTTTTTTTATCGAAATGTTGCATGTTCTTGCTACAGTACTGTTCTTGTCTTTTTATCTTCATTGTTCTGTTTCTTTGCATCTGATTTGAGATTTGACAATGACTACTTTTTGTTGGAATATGCCAAGTCTATTGCAATTTGCAAAGGGTCAATCAAACAGACTCGGTGACAGAACCCGATTATTCTTGTCGGTATTAAAACAAAAGAAAACATAAAAGGTCCCATTACGATTGGTCGAATTCTGGCCTCTAGAGCAGACTTTGTGAGATTATATCCTAAAGTAGAAAGATCCGATTCCAAGAGAACATGATTCTTCTCCCATGTCATCTGTGGAAATAGAAAACCCATTGTTTCTATTCTAAGTTCCAATTAAGCCTATTGGGTAAAGATCGGGTAAAGATATTTAGAATATCGAAAATCAACATCCGAAGGTATGTCAGATAATGCATGTAGCAAGTAGGATACAAGTAATTTGGATAGTTAAAATCACAGCCGAACAAGCAGTTTGAATTTTCCAGGTACTTACCCAGCCAGTACCCTTATCCGTTGGATCAAAATACCTTCACACAAGCGGTAATTTATGTTGTTCTTACCCGAAAAGCTCGGGTAATTTGGGTTGGGTAAGAGTAGGGTCGGGTGACCATAAAAGGAAACTGAAATGAAAACTGAAAATAGCTTCTTCTAAGTTTTGATCCAACCCAAATAGCTTCTTCAAAATAATAACCCGAGTAACAGATCCCGGTTTAAATATTCTACGTTTCCCCGGAAAATATATGAACAAAACCAGAACCGGTATCTATCTGGACCGCAAACAAAAATCTGGTTGATGATAATAGACAAATGCTTGCTTACTGGGTCTGCAAAATCTTCACCATGTATGCTGCTAAAAAGAGCCATCTCCTAAGTTACTGTTTCAGGCAGTATCTCAATCTCAGTTTGTCTAAGATTTCTGCATATTCCAATGGAGTTGCTTTACTGCAGAAAACATCCTCCCATATCTTCAAAAGCTCTGCTCCGAAAAGAACTCAGTTAAATCGCAACTACATTGACGAGCATGTTGAATCTCGGAACCTTTGTTAGGTTCTCAATGTATTTAACAGCCAAATCCATTTCTTCACTGCAATATTCAAGAAACCATAAGCACCAGAGTTTTTGGTGAACCCAGAATGCAAATGGACAATTTACTTACGTGAAAAACGAGGCTACACATTTGAGTATGTCAACCAGCACCGGAGAAGTCAAGGCGTTCTTGAAAATCTGAGGTAAAGAGCTCGGAGTCATAACCTGATACATATACAAACCTGATGAGTGGGGCTGTTAGTTGAGGAATTAATAAAATAGTTTTTGCAGGAGGTATTTCAAACCTTCAACAATTGGTTTTGTAATGCACGGTCGCCAGAAAAACTCCGCCAAGAATTTTCAAATTCGTAAGCAGATTTTGGGGCTTTAATGCTTTTAGAAACTTCAGCCATTGCAAGTGACGCTGCATGAGCCGCAAGCTCTTGCACTGATGGCTTTAGTTCCAGCTTTCTAGAAACCTGGTTTCCCTGTAAAATTAGAACGGCGACCAGCTTTGTAGCATCAGTCTGGATTTTGTTGTATTATCAGCCTTTGTAACCCACTTAGTACACCAATACTCACCTGTCCACAAGGCTGAGTAACATTTCTGTCAGAAGACTTTGCTTCCTTTTCAAAACTTTGGCTTCTAGGCTTCACTTTCTTACTATCTACATTTTCAGTGATAGCTGAAATTTTCTTGGAACCTTCTTTACGTTTCTCCTGAGGATGCCACAAAATAAAAAAGTTTATGTGACAAGCTCTCGGAAATTCCATCAGGGTTACTTAGAGATAAACCTTTACTAGTGAATTTAATTCTACACCGATCTATTAGATGTGCATTTTTTGAGCTTAAGATATATCTAACAAAATAACTTCGGTATATACCTCAGGTTGTACGCTTTCAATGAGCTTCTTCCCTGAACTTTCCTTGCTACGTGAAACAGGCCGAACCATATCCCCGTTCGTTTTGGCCGCTAGGGTCACCGGCTTCAATTTCATATCTGTATTTGGCATTTTTGTTTTCTTATCTAACCCCGCTGTTTTAAGCAATTCTTGTGCAGTGCTTTGCATTGCTCCAGTGGCTTTCTCAATAATTTCCTGCTCAGAATTCAAAACGTCAACTTTTCGTGAAGCATATAAAATTTATCTGGCAAAGATACAGTAACGGGGCATATCAAAACATTACTTTCTCGAGCAAAGATTTGATGTCGGCATATTGCTTCTTAAGCTCCTGGCTCTGAGGCTCTAATCTTAAAGCGAACTCAGCATCTGCATTTAATTTTAATCATCTTACATATGCAGCAATCTGTAATAACGAAACTGTAGGTATCTTAAGAAAACAGAATAAATTCTTATGGGCATGTGAGATACCTTCCTTGGCTTCTTTAACCATGCCCAGCTCCTTTCTTGCTGTTGCTCGGCGTGAGTAAGCTTTTATGTATCGATCATCTAGATCTAACGCTTCTGAGCAGTCTACCTCAGCCTCTCGATATCTAATGTAAAGAACCATTTACAAAGTCAGGAAAAACAATTTTAGAGATTTTCAAGTGATGGAAGACAAGCGGACACTCGAGCACCACGGTCATAAATGAATGAAACCAAGCAACAAGGTAAAGGACTAGCCTTTTGATTTTAAGGTAAGCCATCGCCCGATTCGCATAAGCCATAGCATTTGGCGATAAAGCAATGCTTCGAGAGTAACAATCGATCGCCTCATTGAAATTCTTCTGCTTGAAATATTCATTCCCCTGTAGTATTTAGAAGGCGATCCGTTATGAACACGGCATCAAGAGTATCTCACATGATCAAACATAGCTTGAATAGAGAGTACCTGTTCCTTCTCTGAATTAGCATCCAACTGACATTCGTCATCAGCGAAGCTACTCGACAATCCACTCATCGGACCATACTTTTTTACAAACTCATACTGCCCTGAACCACTCGGTCTGAATTTCTCACTAATCTGAAGTTTTAAAAAACAAGAAAACTCATAAGCAAAGAGGAATACGAGGCTATATCTAAACATTTAACAAAATAGCACAAAGCGAAACATCAAGTTTAACACAAATGAGAGTGATTCTCAACACAGAAGAACGAACCGGATTTGACGAATTAGCAGGTTGCTTCTTGATTTTCTTGTCTTTATCTTTCAATGAAAGTTCCCAATCCTGCAAGTCATTCAAAAATCCCTGGAAATCCTGGAAAAATTCGAATCCAAAGATAAAGAGTAAAAAATCTAATTCGTTCATAATCTAAACGTTAACACTAATTTGATGAAATTCACGAAATCAAAAAGAAATTTTTGTTTTTGAAATATTTGAAATAGGAAATGAAATAATAGTCTTTTAAAATTATTGATTAGAATATGGAAAGTATATATTTTGTATTAAAGAGTTTATTTATTATTTCATTTCTTAATTATTTTTAATACTATATATTTTAAAATAATAATCAATTCATATATATTCAAAAACAAAAAATATTCAAAATCTTGCTATATTTTTCACTATAATTTATTATATTTTATTTGAATATATATCAAAACAAAAGTTGAAAAATATTTTACTAATTTTATAAAAAGTTAGTCATAAAAAAACTATTTTTTTAAAAGTTCGTAGACTAACCACAAAAACTAGAGTCATTTAACGATGCAAATTAGAGTTATGTTTTTAAGATTATAAGTTTTTGCGGATTAGTCCGAATAATATTTTAATTAAATGCAAAACGAGTTAAATAGACAAATTATTACAAATTGACAGTTTTATCTATAATCAATAATCATTAGTTAGTTATATTGTAAAATTCAGATAAAAACAATTTTCTTAAATTTTAAAACAATTTATTTTTAAACAATTACTCCGCGCTATAATTAGCGCGGTTAAATCCGCACTTGATTCTGGTTAAATTTTGGTTTTCTTGGTTACAGTTTCTTTTCCAATCTATTACAAAACCAGTTATATTATAAACTAAACCGGAAAACAAACCCGACCTAAATGACTCAAATCCTTCCGTTAGAAGCGTAAACGGAAAATAAAAACGGCGTCAGTTTATACCTTTGGAAACGACAAAAACGTCAACGTTTGTAGGTAAATACCAAAAAAGCCCTTAAAAAAACCCTAGCAACTGGAACAAAACAATGGTCTGGATTCAAACGTTATCACGTTTCTTTTGTTCTGTAAGACCATCTCCAATGTATTACTCTATTTTTTACTCTAAAATAGAGTAAGTCTAAAATATAGTTGGGTTTTGGTCCAATGTATTACTCTATTTTTCACTCTAAAAAGGAATATTCTATGGTATATTCTATTTATATTTTATTATAAATATCATTTATTTGTAAGAAATTATAATTTAACCCCACTTATTTTTGTTCTTTCAAAAACTTCAATAAATTATGATTTTATTTAAATTAAACATTTATTACATAAGAAAAATTACATTACATCATATAAAATAATAAAACATATAGGAATTTGGTTTAAACATCACTATTACTGTATTTTTCCCATAAATGATCAATTAATGCATTTCGAAGAAAAAAAAATGAGCTTCTCTATCTTTGATTTTTCTAAATTGACCAAGAAATTCTTCGAACCGAATATCATCATCCCCTGCTATTTGGACATCTGGAGGTGGAATTTCTCTTCCAACTTCAATTGGTGCATCGAGATCACGATGGTGGACAAAAATTTTGTGTTTAAATATATGGTATTTATAGATGACAAAAATTTTGTATTTATAGATGACATTTTCATTTGATTTATTTTTCTTCTTTATTTTATATAATTGGAACGATGGTGGACAAAAATTTTGTGTTTAAATATATGGTTTTATGTGATTTAACTTTAAAAAATATTATAATAAAGTAATTTATATGTAAAATTGGTTTTTTTGTATTTAAATATTATAATTATTATTTGTTTCAGTTATAATTACAAAGATATAAAAATTAAAAGACCATCCTATAAATAAAAAAGTTCAACTCTATTAAGTGAGAAATAGAGTTACTCTATTTTAGAGTGGGAAATAGAGTGAGGTTGGAGAGGATTTTACTCTAAAATAGAGTTTAGAGTGGGAAATAGAGTAGGGTTGGAGATGCCCTAAGAGCATGTTCAATGCAGATCTTGAGGGATCTTGCAAGAGTGTCCAAAGATTAATTAAGATTTTAAATCATGTTTTGGGTGTCTAAAATGTGTTTTTGGGGTCTAAAATTGGATCTGATTTTTGACTTAAGACCCGATGATGTGGTTGTTTCTGATTGGTGGAAGGAAAAAAAAAAGAAGGGGAAAGGGAAAAATTTCCCCTTGTTCGCAAAAGAGTTTCTTCTTCTCTCTCTCTCTCTCTCTTTCTATATTTGTTTTCTCCGAAGGAGATGAAACGGCGATTCGAGATTTCTCTGTGGAATCGTCGTTGAACGACGAATTGAGTGGAGTGATGTTTGAAATATCCAGGAAAGATCGAAATACAAGATCGAAGACTTGAGGAGAAACGGAAGCCTGGATCCATCTCCACGATTGTTGACTGTGTCCCTTTTCTGTTCATCCGATTAAGATGAACGGAGGTCCTTCTGGTTTCAGTACGTACTGAATCCTCCTTCGATCAGCTTCTGGGGATTTCATCTTGGGTTTTCGATTAATGTTCCAATTTGCAGATAATGCTCCGGTCACGAAAGCCTTCGTCATCGCCAGCGCCATTTTCACTGTGTTCTTCGGGTTCCGTGGAGGTTCTTCCAAGCTCGGCTTGTCTTACCAGGTAATTTCTCATTTTACAATTGTTCGATTTGTGGGTTTACAGAAGAATTAGGATCAGATTGATTTGTTCCCTTTCGATATCCTAGAGCTTTAGGCTATTGTAATGAAATGAAATCAGCATTGGAACCTGAAAATATTGCGGTTTACGATTTTGGATTATGCTGTGGGCTTAAAGGCCACTCTAGTTTGCAAGGTTTTGCTTTATCGGGAGGATGCAGCTGAACCCCAAAATAAGCTTCACTCTTGGCATCATTCTGCAGTGATGCTCAATAATAATAGATGGATTGCTTAAGGCTCCAGATCTTGACCATTATGTTAGATAGTTCGATAATAGATGGAGTACTTCAGCAGATTTAGGGTCCACATGTTTTAAATCATCCTAACTAGAAGATGTTTCATTCATTGATTTCCTCTAATATGTGTTTTGTTCGCATCTGATTTGAGGTGGTAACTGGAGAGAAGAAGATTGAAGCAGAGATTGAAAAAGCAACAAGGCATGACCATCATATGGTTCTTCTCTGGCAGAAGGTAAAAATTTCTCCTGGTTTCTTTATTGCACCGCTAAATTGATAGAAACTGAGTGATGTTTGATAGTTATAGATTCATTCGTGTATCAATTGAAACAGAAATTCAAATGTTCTGATAGTTTTTGATTTAGGTCTACTATTGATTGCACACTTTTTCTTCATAAATTCTAATGTGTTTTGTGATTTCCTCTAATCCGAATTGCATTTCATTTCTGATTTCATTTCATTTGATAGAAACTAAATCAGAAATGAAATCGGAAATTCTGATAACTGATAATATATGCATGTTTAGTGGTAGATCACAGTCTACATCACAGTAATCAATGCTTAAAAAAACTTCTGATGGAAATTGTAATCAATGCTTAAAAAAACTTCTGATGGAAATTGTGATCAATGCTTAAAAAACTGTCTACATTAGTTGATTTCTCAGTTGATCGGTTGATTTCTGATGCTTGATTGTGTTTAATGGTAAGTTAGAGATTAGGTTAAAGAGTACACATGTCATTGAATGGTTAAAAATACAGATGAAAATGGCTTTACACAAATACAGATTAAAAAATTCATGTTGAGTGGTTAAACACATTAAATATCGTGAACCTCTTCCTATATAATAAATATACATCTGGAAACACAAAAATTCACTTCTCATCTTTCTTCAACCTCTTCTGTTTGATTCCTTCTCTAAAACCAGTATCCTTCTTCTGTCTCCTCTTCTATTTCTTAACTCTCAGACCTAGGTTATGGATTCTCCTAATCCATATAGTCAAAGCTCCAATTTTATGGACCTTTTAAATAGTCAACAAGATAGCCAATATCCTGAAAGCAATCTATTTTCTTTTTCCCAACCTACACCTGTTAGATCATCAGACATTCCACTTTTTAGTAGTGAGCCAGCTGATGATCCAGGTGGTGATGATCAAGAGGATCGTAAAGAGAGAAAGAGATGGAGTAAATCAGAAGATCTTGTCCTGATCAGTTCCTGGTTAAACACCAGCAAGGACAGTATAGTTTCAAATGAGCAAAAGACTAGTGCCTTTTGGAATCGCATAGCAGCTTCGTACAATGCTAGTCCTACCATTCCAGCTGATGAGAAGAGGGAGTCCAATCACTGTAAGCAGAGGTGGAGGAAGATCAATGATCAAGTCTCCAAGTTTTGTGGAGCCTATGCGGCTGCAACCTCTCCTCCCAAAAGTGGCTTTGGTCCGAAAGATTATTTAAAGCTGGCTCATGAAATATTCTTTTCAGACTACAAGGTCAAATTCATGCTTGAGCATGCATGGGAGGAGCTGAAGAATGAGCATAAGTGGTGTCAAATCAGTAGTAGTAAAGGTGTAGGTGGTGGCAGTTCAAAAAGAAGGAAGACATCAGATGGTGGTGCCCAATCTGATAGTTCACAATCTGTGAACAATGTAGAGGATGGTGTTGGACAATCGGTTGAGGTTAGACCTCCCGGTGTTAAAGCAGCAAAGGGCAAACTGAAGAGGTCACTGACCAACACAGTCATTGAACTAGAACATGCCAAAAAGCTTGAGACCATTAAAACCGTATGGGAGATTAAACAAAAGGATGCAGCCATCAAAACAAAGCAGAGTGAAACTAACATGTTAGAGTGTCTTCTTGCCAGAACTGATCAACTGTCAGACTTAGAAATAGCTCTGAAGAACAAGTTCATAACTGACATGTTGTCAAAACCTTGATTTATGCTAATTTGAACTCTTGTATGAAACCTTGTGTGTACTCTTCTATGAACTATTGTATGAAAGTATGTATAACCTCCTGTATTAAATCAGTTAATGTACTTCCTTAACTATTGTATGAAATGAATGAATTAGGTTGTTTGTTTAAATTATGTTTTTCTTTATGAAATTGGAAGTTGTGTTTCTGAAATTCTTAAATTGTGTTTGCCGATGTGAAATTGTTTTCCAGTGGGAGTTTTAATTTGAATGCCATTCATCTTCATAAATGGATCTGAAATTTGATGTTTTAGACGTGACAATAATTTCTTGAGTCTCAGTACCTTAAATTCTTGTAAAGACAACTGTTCATCTGTTTGAAATCTGCACAATTGTTAGTTCTTATATTATCTGAATCTCTGTTTCATTTCATCATTGTTAAAAAATTATTCTTAGATTTTCTAATCCTTGGCTGCAGAACCACCACAATTGTGGAGAAGTGCACTCTCAAGCTTGTTGATGATTATAAGCATATGCTTTGCCAAGCAACTGAGCCTATGTCAACCTTCTTAGAGTACATCAGGTTAGTGAGATATTGCTCATCTTTCCGTAAAGTTATGATTCTAGCTCAACAGAATATTGGTGCTATAGTGTTGTTTTTGGCCCAGTAATTTTGTTGGTATTTAGCTTTGCCAAAATCCTTCTTAACGTACATCATAGTGTGTAAGATTTTTTGCTCTCCTGAAGCTCTACGTTTAACGAGATTACAGTGAAATGGAACAGTTATTCGTTTCAGCATGTTGAGGGCAAAGATCTATGATCATTTTGTTTGTAGTTTGGATTCTAGCTTATATTGTTACTTGTTTATTCCCTGGAATTAATTTAGTATATGATCTTTCAATAAAAGACGCTGGCCTTTGAGATATTCGGTTCGTTATAATGCAGATACGGCCACATGATTGACAATGTCGTGCTGATTGTTACTGGAACCCTGCACGAGAGAGATGTTCAAGAGTTGATCGAGAAATGTCACCCTTTAGGCATGTTTGACAGGTACTTGAATTGACCTTTGCATGTTCCACAACTCTTCCCCAGCTGCTTTAGACCCTTTTTCTTTTTCTTTTCCTTTTTATGTTTTTGCTCATGATTTCTCTTTTCCAGTATTGCCACACTGGCAGTTGCTCAGAACATGAGGGAGCTCTATAGGTTGGTGCTTGTGGATACCCCTCTGGCTCCATATTTTTCTGAATGCTTAACATCAGAGGTACATAGCTGAAACATTTACTATTGTAGTTTTCTTTTTTAACCGTGTGCCATTGTTTTCTGGTTAGCGGATACATTGATAAATTATGAATTTCATATCACGTTCATATCACAATATACTTGTTCTTTTTTAACCATGTGCCATTATTTTTACTAAATTTCAGAATCTACCAATACTAGCTAACCTGTTCTTCGCTATGTATCCGAAATAGAAACTTGGTGGGGCAACATCAGAGATAATGTCTGACATTCTGGCCTTTGAAGCCGACAGAAGAGCAGTGAATATCACCATCAATAGGTAATTAATTACTACTGTTATCTTCGTGTATGAAACCACAAGATGTTACCATTGTTGTGTTGCTTTGTTCATATAGGCATTGAAACTGGGTTTCTTTTTCTATGCAGCATTGGCACTGAGCTCACAAGAGAAGACAGGAAGAAACTGTACTCTAACTTTGGTCTCCTGTAAGCATTTTACAGACAAATGATAATTCCATTCAATGGTTGCATAAAACTCTAAACTAGCTTTTTTCTCATCATGGTTTTGATTTTTGCTTCTGCAGCTATCCATATGGCCACGAGGAGCTTGCTATATGTGAAGACATAGATCAGGTAAATCCGCAAGCTAATATATTATAAACATATTAAAAGTTTACAAATATGGCTTAATGAATCCCATTATCATTGACTGATAGGTTCGTGGTGTTATGGAGAAATACCCTCCGTATCAAGCAATATTCTCCAAGATGTCTTATGGAGAGAGCCAGATGCTCGACAAGGCGTTTTATGAAGAAGAAGTCAGAAGGCTTTGCTTAGCCTTTGAGCAGCAGGTTTGTTTCCACATAAATTCCAAGAGTTCAGGGTCTAACACATTAGAGACCGTAGAGTCCCATTGCATAACTTTCTGTCAAATTATGTTTGATACTAACAATGGTTGTTTAAACCTGAGTTTTGCAGTTTCATTACGCGGTATTCTTTGCGTATATGAGGTTGAGGGAGCAGGAGATCAGGAATCTGATGTGGATATCCGAATGTGTTGCACAGAACCAGAAGTCGAGGATCCACGACAATGTTGTCTACATGTTCTGAGTCTGGCAGCAGATAAGTTGAAATAATTTGTGTTTGTTCACATGCAGGTTACAAACACAACAAGCAGCAGAAGTTGTTGTCTTCATGCTTCACCTTGTCTTCTTCATTCACAAGTTAGACTGTTTGTGTTGTTTGTGTCGGCAGTCTTGTTTTCTTTTTTTCATTTGTTTTTTTTTCATTTAGTTTTGTCACATTGTAACAAAGAATTATATGTAACTTCATTATTTATACGAGCCAAATCTCTTTCTCTTCAAATTGCTTTCTCTTCTTTTACAAAAGCCAGATCTCTTTGTAACAAAGAATTATTTGTAACTTCAAATTGCTTTCTCTTCTTTTACAAAGGCCAAATCTCTTTCCCTAAACCCTATCAAAATATCTTCCACCGACCAAATCGTATTTTTCCACAAGATTTCTCACAAATATGGCATCATCTTCCAATGATTTCTTCTCACGACAACTCGATGAAGAACTTGATGAATTTATCGAACAAGAATTCGATAATTTGTTAAATGAATTTGATGACCTTGAAGAAGCAACCAAACCCAAGAAAAAACGAGTCTATATCAACAGAGATCACGAAGAGGGACACGTGCAGTTATGGAACGACTATTTCAGTGACCAACCAACTTACCCGCCTAATTTATTCCGACGCCGTTTTAGAATGAACAAGCAATTGTTCATGCATATCGTCGACCGACTCTCAAATGAATTTTCATTCTTTCGACAAAAGAAAGATGGTACTGGAAGGGTTGGTCTCTCTCCACTTCAAAAGTGTACAGCCGCAATTCGTCTCCTGGCATATGGTTCTGCGGCTGACCAAGTCGACGAATACCTCCGGCTCGGTGCAAGTACTGCTCTTCAATGCTTAAACAAATTTGTCGAAGGAATTATATCTTTGTTCGGAGATGAATACCTAAGAAGACCCACACCAGATGATCTTCAACGATTACTTTATATCGGAGAGGCACGGGGATTTCTCGGGATGATAGGAAGTATTGATTGTATGCATTGGGAGTGGAAAAATTGCCCTACCGCTTGGAAATGGCAATATTCACGTGGACATGGAAAACCGACAATTGTTTTAGAGGCTGTTGCTTCCTATGATCTGTGGATATGGCACAAATTTTTTGGCGGTCCAGGTACCTTAAACAATATTAATATTCTTGACCGCTCACCAGTTTTCAATGATATAATTGAAGGTAAAGCTCCAAAAGTGCGTTTCTCTGTTAACAGAAATGAGTACCATTTGGCTTACTATCTAACAGATGGTATTTATCCAAAATGGGCAACTTTTGTCCAATCTATACCACTACCACAAGATCCAAAAGCATGTTTATTTGCTGAACGTCAAGAAGGTGTCCGAAAAGATGTCGAGCGTGCTTTCGGCGTTTTGCAAGCTCGGTTTGCCATTGTTAAAAACCCAGCTCTTTTTTGAGATAAGACAAAAATAGGAAACATTATGAGAGCTTGTGTTATACTCCACAACATGATAGTAGAAAACGAACGAGCTGCATACACTCAGTATAATGTATCATAGTTCGTACAAGGAGAAGGAAGTTCACATGTAGATTTAACGTTTTCTACTCATATGCATACAAATGTCCCCCAAATGCTGGCCGCTCGAACTCGAATTCGTGATAAAAAGAAACATGAAGATCTGAAGAAGGATTTGATTGAGCATATATGGCAAAAGCAACAACATCAAAATTAAAACTCACCGTTCCTTTTCCGTTTTATGATTTGGAAAATTATGTTTTAAATTTTTTTTTTGTCATCTATCTTTCAAATTTTGTTAACCTTTTTTATATTTCAAATGTTTTTTTATGTTTAATAAATTTTCTAATAAAATAAAATAATTTTTTTTTAGACACCCAAGTTTGGGTGTCTGCAATGTACAGGATCTAACTGAAAGTGTCTTAAAACACAAAACTCAATTAAATAATACTTTAGACACCCAATTTTTAGACCCCTCCAGATCTGCATTGAACATGCCCTAAGAGATGGAAGAGGAAGAAAAAACCCAAAACCAAAATTAGTCCTCCAAGCATAGAGGATCAATATTTTACCACTCCTCTTTTCTTCGACGCAAACCCAAATCTTCTTCTTTTCTCCCTCAATCGCTAATCGTCCATCGATTAATTTGCTCTTCTCTTTTCAACTTCTTCATCGAATTTCCACTGTAATTTCCGTTGGATTCGAGCTTCAGCTTCAATACATATTTTGCTAGCTGGTTACAGAACTTCGCTTTCACGGCTTTCTCTTTGCTTGTTCCTTTCGTGGGTCGCTGGTAAGTTTTGATCTTTTCGTTTCTAGTTATCGATAAAGTTTGATTTTTTAATGAAAAATCTCGCACAGTAATTTTGAGGGGGGAATTAGTTCGTGTGTTAAGAGGAGTTTAGCCTGTTAGCTAATGGGTTTAGGGCGTTTCGATTTCGTGAAGAATAGTATCGCTCGTGATTGAATCGCAGTTATTATTTTTGGAAGAAATTCGCCGTTTTTTGCTTCTTTGTCTCGTGAATAACAGTAAGGGAATTGAGTTTGATCAATGTCCATTGTTTGTGCAACGGTTGCGTAAATGTTGTTTCGGCCTCTCGATTGAGTCTAGATTACTCTCTACTCTGTGTTTGAGTGCTTTACTGCTTTCTCATATTGCAATTTTTCTTTGCTAACCACTTACTGCATTGTGCGAAAATGTTTGTGTTGAATAAGAAAGGAAATGTTTTTATTGAATAGTAATATGAGTGTCAAGCAAAGGTTAGCTGGGTAGTTGATATCTCCGGACACTTTCCGCTCCTAAGCTGTCTTTGAGAAAACTACATCTGACATCTCTCCATTCTCGCAGAAAGCTTTAAGGGAGAGTGGAGAATTATGGCGGCATCCAAAGGAGGCAATTGGAAAAACGGAGGAGCTTTGGATGACGAGAATCTCATCTTTGAAACGACCAAAGGGATCAAACCCATCACGAGTTTCGATGACATGGGGATGAATGACAAAGTTCTTCGCGGCGTTTACGACTACGGTTTCAAGAAACCATCCGAGATTCAGCAGAGAGCTGTGATGCCGATTCTCAAAGGACGCGACGTTATCGCTCAGGCTCAGTCTGGTACAGGGACGACTTCCATGATTGCGATCACCGTCTGCCAAATCGTCAACACTTCCTCCAGAAAATATGCCTCTTTTTACCCTGAGATTAAAAAAGGCAAACTTTAATTCAGATTTCCAATTTGGGGTGAGAATTTTGTGATTAGGATAAGAAACACTTACTTAAGGCTGCAAAATTTGTTTTTTTTTCTTCTTCTGCTGTACTAATCCTCTTGGAACTACTTGGTCAATGATTTTGCTTCATGATTAATATGAGGAACACTTACTTAAGGCTGCAATATCTGTTTTTCTGCTTTACTAATCCACTTTGTATTACATCCTTTATGATTTTTCTTTGTAATTAAGATGATGGAACACTAAACTAACCCACTTACATGGTTATGATTTTGCTTCATGATGAAGATGAGGAACATTTACTTAAGGCTGCATCATCTATTTTTCTGCTTTATCAATCCACTTTGTATTACATGCTTTATGATTTTACTTCATGATTAGGACGGGGAAGCCTTACTTAAGGTTTCATGATATTTTTCTTCTGATTTACTAATCAACTTGGTATTCTTTTCGGTCTCAAGGATTCAGGTCTTGGTCTTGTCTCCATCAAGGGAATTGGCTTCACAAACAGAGAAGACGATACATGCTATTGGAGTGCATACCAATATTCAGGCACATGCATGCATGGTGGAAAAAGCATTGGAGATGACATCAAGAAGCTGGAGCGCGGTGTACATGCTATGTCCGGGACACCTGGTCGAGTCTATGATATGATAAAGAGAGGAAGCTTACAAACCAAAGCTGTTAAACTTTTGATTCTGGATGAGTCAGATGAAATGCTGAGCAAAGGTTTGAAAGACCAGATTTATGACGTTTACAGATCTCTTCCACACGATATTCAGGTTTCAATCTCAATTGTTGGAATAGTAATAATTGGTTAATCATAGTTTCTTGGCTGTTTGTTACTCTAAATCTTATACAATTCGGTTACATAGGTTTGCTTGATTTCTGCTACACTTCCTCAAGAGATTTTGGAGATGACAAACAAGTTTATGACGGATCCTGTTAGGATACTTGTGAAGCGCGATGAATTGACTCTTGAAGTAAGTGTTTCTTCTGCTATTTTTATGCTTAACACTTAATTTAACCATGAATTACAACGTTTAGTTTTCACTTTTCAGGGAATCAAACAATATTATGTTGATGTTGGGGAAGAAGAGTGGAAATTCGATACCCTTTGCGATCTTTATGGGAGACTTGTTATTAATCAAGCTATTATCTTCTGCAATACAAGAAAAAAGGTAAAAACAGTTATTTGTGTTCTTAAGCTTTGGTCCCTACTCCTTAAATCTTTTGTCGTATGATCTGCATTTTTAAATATAAGGTGGATTGGCTTACTGAGAAGATGAGGAGTAGTAATTTTATAGTCTCATCAATGCATGGAGACAAACATCAAAAGGAGAGAGACGAAATCATGAACCAATTCCGGTCTTTTAAAAGTCGTGTTTTAATCGCCTCTGATGTATGGGCACGAGGGATCGATGTTCAAACAGTATGATCTCTTTCTCTCTGTATTTAACTTATCAATGTCTGAAAAATGATTTTGAAACAACAAACGTTATGTATCAGGTTTCCCATGTCATCAATTATGATGTACCAAACAACCCGGAGCTCTACATTCATCGCATTGGACGAGCTGGTCGTTTTGGTCGCGAGGGTGCTGCGATTAACTTTGTAAAAAGTTCTGACATGAAGACTCTTCGGGATATCGAGCGGTACTACGCTACTCGAATCCGTGAGATGCCTGCTGATCTTGCCTAAAGATTTTGTTTCCTTGAAGCCGAGGTTGAAGAATCAGTTTTTTAAGGCTAGTTTTGTTCTTTCTTTTCTCAACTCCATTGGTTTAGATTTAGGCATAGACTATTTGAATGCTTATCTCGGCCCATTAGCTATCTTAGCGGGTTTGGCCCCTTCTTCCGGTTCGAGATGGAATGACTTGATCATTCTTGGTTCGGTCTTGGTTTAGTGTGAAACAACGTCGTTCCATCCTCGGCTCGGCCTCGCTCCTTCTGGGATATGTTCGCCGAGGCGAGACCTCCGAGGTAGGTCGCGCGGGGTCATCATGCCTCGGCTCAGAGGCTCTCAAATTTTCTTCGACTCGGCATTCTTGGCTATGCTAATCAGTTAATCTCGAGCGGGTGAAAACCAATTCCAACAAAATAAGATAAAATATTTAATACTACTTGCTAAGATAATCGAATAATCAAAGATAAAGCTTATCGTACGTTTATGTCAAAGCTGATTAAACTTTTTAAGAATCCTAGACTGCAATTTCCCCCACAAACAAACACAAATGTTGGGTACATATGTAGATCAGTAGATTCATACAATGGGCATGTAATTATACGATACGTATGTTACCAGTTAAGGGCCATTCTAGTTGAATTAAATTACAGTTGCGAAACAAAATATAAATTCAAGTCTTCAACGATCAAACACAAATAATTTCAACTTCTGAAATATGTTTAAAAAGAAAAAAAAAAAATATATATATATATATATATATTCCGATTTCTTTAACAATTTTTTTTTCTTTTTAGGGCTACTAGGTGTTTAGCCTGCGCAAGGCGCGGGCGGAGATGTTTCATCAAAGAATCATATTAGTTAGATTATTACCTTTGTTATCGAACATATATTATGAAACTGAACACATATATACCAAAAGTATAAAACATACGATCAACCAAAAAAGGTAAAAAATAATAACCAATAATATTTATTCGTAGAAACTAACGAAGATTGGCTTGATTGGTATAACTGATAGTAAAGTTTCTATTAAAAAAACACACACTTCAACAATATTGTCGCGATATTTCGTTCATGATTTAAAACTCTCTCTCTCTCTCTCTCTCCCTCTTCCTAATTTAGGCCTTCCTCGAAAATCACCAGCATGTTCTTCTTCTTCTCCTTCAAGAATGAAAATTCCATAATAAATAGGTCTAGTTTTGCATCCTTCACCTTCTCCTTCACTCTTTATTCTGTTAGTTTACCTTCAAGTATATATCTTCGTCATCTCTTCCTTCTCATTCTTCATATTAATCACACATTTATTCGCTGTCAAAACATCTTCATTGTTTCAACCACTGTTTCCTTGTAGTTTACGTGTTTCTAATGTTTTCAAAAATAAAAATACATATAAAATAAAATAATTAAGACCACCATTACCAAAAAACTACACTTACATGTTCGTAAATGTTTTAAGTTCTTTATCAATCATATTAAACAAAAATAATTAGAACACGGAAGAGACGAACAAAAATGGATAAAATACCAATCAATTACATGATCATGAAAGCTTTAACTCTTTTAATCTCTCTCTCCCTCTCCATATCTTTCTCTCTCTCTGTCTCTCTCTCTCTCTTCCTAATTTAGGCCTTCCTCGAAAATCACCAGCATGTTCTTCTTTTTCTCCTTCATGAATGAAAATTCCATAATAGATAGGTTTAGTTTTGCATCCTTCACCTTCTCCTTCACTCTTTATTATGTTAGTTTACCTTCAAGTATTTTCTTCATCTCTTCCTCTCCTTCTTCATATTAATCACACATTTATTCGCTGTCAAAACATCTTCATTGTTTCAACCACTGTTTCCTTGTAGTTTACGTGATTCTAATGTTTTCAAAAATAAAAATGCATACAAAATAAAATAATTAAGACCACTATTACCAAAAAAACTACACTTGCTCTCTCTCTCAATATCTCTCTCTCTAGATTCATAACTTAGATCTCCCTCGACTCTTCCTTGTTTTTCTTCTCCTTCATGGTAGATCAATTCCACAATAGATAGGTTTATTGTTGTCTCCTTCAACTTCTACTTCTCCCTTTTGTTCTCTTAGTTTAACTTCAAGTATCTTCGCCATCTCTTCTTTCTATTTCTTCATATTAACCACACATTTATTTGCCTTCAAAACATTTTCATCTTTTCAACCATTGTTTCCTTGTGGCTTCCGTGCGTTTCCTCAAGCATTTCAAAATGGGTTTGGAACCGGTTTATTATTGTCGAATTCAATACCTCTGAAATTTCTTTGATCATACATAAATATGTTTAGTGGGTTGTTGCCATTTTCTCCTCGAGCAATGTTTGTACTATAAATACTATGTTATTTCATATACTCTCCTTAGTAACACAAGATTTAAGGGTTAATATTACAAACACAAGCAAATAAAATAGATTTGTTCCAAACTCATTTCCAAACTCATAATCGAATATGTGCCAAAACGCATAATAGCAAATCTATCAATTATGGTCGATTAAGAAACATACATCTGAATGAAATAAAGAAAATAGAAATACATATAAAAATAAAAAAGCAAGACCATTATTATCAAAAAATTACACTTACATTTCCCTGAAAACTTTAACATCCTTGTAAAACAGATTAAACAAAAAATTAGGAATACGAAAGAGACAAACTATTGGGATTAGGTAAAGATTAATGGGCAATGGGTCTTGATCTCTAGGGAGTGTGTGAAGATTGTCCCACATCGGAAGTGGGAAGGGACATTGAGTAATATATAAGGGATTTGAGCCAATCCACTCATTGTCAATTGGTTTTGAGTAACCCATGTAACTTAACACAAACTAACATAAATCTAATATCGATCAAGTACATGAACCTAAAAAGTTTAACTTTCTCTCCTCCCTCCCTCCCTCCCTCCCTATCTCTTTCTCACTCTCTCTCTCTCTCTCTTTCTTTCTCACTCCCTCCCTCTTTCCCCCTCTTTCGCTCTCTCACTCTCTTTCTCCCTCCCTCTTTCCCCCTCTTTCTCTCTCTCACTCTCTTTCTCCCTCCCTCCCTCCCTCTCAATATCTCTCTCCTTTTCTCTCTCCCTATCTTTTTCTCTCCCTCCTCCCTTTTCTCCTTCCCTCCCTCCCTCTCTCCCACCGGCCTCCATCTTTCTCTCTCCAAAACGCGGGTACGAAACAACTTATTTAAATTGTATATCTAAATTTGAAAACAAAATTACCGCAAAAATATAATTTTCATATCAACTACATTATAGTACCATATATAAATAAATGTTATCATATATATGTTACCTTCGATTAAAAATATCTATAAAAAAATGAATCCTAACTTATCTTTTCCATCTTCTTCTTCAACATTTTCAACATTTGGTCATCTTCTTCTTCTTCCTCTTCTTTATATTTCGCTTTTTCTTCTTCCTCGTATTTTCCTTATTTTGTTCANAAGACTACGTACAAGTCTTTGCCCTAAGTAACAAATAAGATAGCTGCCATAAAAACAAATGTTGCTAAACTCATAGAACACTAAAGAGGTTAATTCTGCTTTTTGAGCAAGAAGTTTAATCCTTCAGTATCAAAAATATTAATTACGTAGCAGATTAGTTTCATACTCATAGAAAAGATATTAAAGAAAAAAAGGTAATACATCATCGATTGAGTACATGCTGAAATAAATCTTTAGTCTTTGTAAACAATAGCTAGAAATGACATGCATGAATCACCCCTAGCGTCAATCGCGGATCTAAGTTAAAACTTCTTGTAGAAGTAGGGAAAAAATTCGTGATGCCATTTTAATAGATTTATACTGGATAGCTTAAAGTTATCAAACATTATGAATTGAAGTCTAACAGTGAAAACCAAAAGGCTGATATAAATAAAATAAATTATATTCATATTATATATAAAAAATTCTTAAATTATTTGGACAAATGAATAACCAAATACATGGTAATATACAAATTATAAAATATCTTAAATTATTTGGACAAATGAATAAGAAATTTCTTTTTCTTAGTCTTTTTCCTCGTATTTTTAAATTCTTCTTCATCGGCTTCGTCTTCTCCGACTTCCTCGTTTTTATTATTTGGTTTTTCTTTTTCTGCGCTTTTTACTTCTTCTGCGCTTTTTACTTCTTTTTCTTCATCGTCTTCTTCTTCTACTTGTTCTTCTTTGTTGTCTTCATATTCTCGGACTTCTTATTCATTTGATTTTTCTTCGTATCTTTCTCATCTTCACATTCTTCTACTTTGTCTTATTCATCTTCCATTTTTCTTCTTCTTATTTATTCGCTTTTTTTTCTTGCACGTATATTCCTTCTTCCACTTTGTGTTCTATGTTATGTTTTTTTTCTCGGACTTATTCTTCTGATTATATTATTTTCTTCTCGAAATTCGTCATTTCATTCTTCTTTGTTCAACGTCTTCCTCTTATCCGACTATTTGTTCCCTCTTCATCTTTTCCTTCGTATCCTCCATCGTCTTCAACTCCTACTTCTTCTTCTTTATCATCTTCGTCTTTTTGACTTTTTAGTTTTTTTTTCTTTCGGTTTATCTTTGTTTTCGTCTTCTGATTTTTCTTTATTTTCTTCTTCTAATTTTTCTTATGTCTCATCTTCTTCGTTTTTTTCTATCGTCTTTGTATTACCCAGCTTCGTATTCTTCCACATCTTCTACTTCTTCTTCTTTGTGTTGATCTTCTTCTTCCTTTTCTTTGTCTTCCGGTTTTTCTTTTTTCTTGTATTTTCCTTCTTCTATTTACTTTTGGAAGTTGTGTATGTATATCTTCACATGTTTTGGCTTAACTATCTTTACATAAACGATCAGTTTCAAAGAATCTTGTGAAGTAGAAACATAGATAACGTGGACACATATTATCTGACCGTTCTAACATGAACCCTCCTCTTGAAACGAAGGGAAATGTAGTTTGGAGGCTGAAACAAAGTTACAATGTCTAATTTGAGCACAATACACAATCATCTTAGGATGCAAATATCTTCATTACAACTGTGTGTAGCAAATATAGGCCACAACCACTGAAGCAGCAACGCAAACAACATCAAGATCGACATATATATCTATCTTCTCGCTCCCAGCTTTCTAACCATGATGGTATTCCGCAGTCTTTTGGTGTCACTATTTCTTGTAAAGAAATTATTTTTCACAATTTATCTTCCCGGTGCAAGCTTTTTAATGTTGTTCTCACTTTAAAGTAGATTATCTTCTGAGGTCTCCAAAGTTAATACAAGGGTTGTGTCTTGAAAAAAAAGAGGAGTTGTTCCCATTTTGTTGGCAACAATTATTAGGTTCTGGAGCTCGTGAATGGCAGCAGATAACATTGGCGCTGTAAACTGACCCTGAGTCACTTTCTCATTACTCTTTATTGTATGGACGTCAAGCGTGGGCATGAGATATAAATAGAGATGGTTGAAAAACTACCTAGGCTTTGACGCCCTGCCTTTTTAAGGCCAGCTTAAAACCTCTCTTCTTCATCCTCTTTAGCTTGTAATTGTCTTAATGTCTTCCTTCCCACATCTTCATCACCAGGATAGAATATAAAATGCAAGATGAATGATGTTAAAAAACAATCGCTAGAATTCAAATGTAAATACACGAACTACAGAGGCACCAATTCTATAAATCTAACTGTGAACTATAAGTTCCAACACATTTAACAGATTCATTAGTGTCTTCATTGGTCTTTCCGCAAGCTCATCTAATATTCAAGTTCAACAAATCAGTACGCAGAGAGTAAAAATCTAGATCCATGTCACAACTATCGTTCTTTGAAAACATGATAGAGGGAGAGAGAATGATCTACAAAATCATGGATGGAGTGACACACATACGTTAGTTGCATTATATTGAAACATACACACATATATAAAATACAATACTGTGGGATCCCGTCATCGGCTCATGTTACATTGATGAGCTTGAGCATTTGTGTATATCCACATGTTACTTCGGTTGGTGAAATTTGCGCATCAATTTCCTTCAACGTTCCCCTAAACTACGCTATCTCCAGCTAAGCAAGGTCAAACTACATGTTTTTTTTTTTTTTCTTTTTTGGGAATCTGCCAAATTTTATTCCACAATGTTTGTCATCCAAACTACACCTTGGAGTGGAGAGATTATACAGAAACTCAATTCGACAAACCCATTGCCTCTCCTTTAGAACGCTACGTGTTTAACCAATGCTAAGAACTTCGCCATATCCGCTGCTGGTCAAATCAGAAATCTACGAATCTGCACCGGCCTCTCATACTTGCCTAAAGATTCACCTGCGTGTCAGCGTATCTTCGGTGCACACAAGTATCATGCTCTTAATTAATTTTTAAGATTTGTTACGTTTTCACCGCATCTCTTATTATATTAAAGTTTGCTTTATTTTATTTTTGTCATACCACGAAACCACTCTTTAGTTTCAAAACTTACAAATAATAGTATATATAAACAAAACGTACCTTAATCATCTCTAATACATGATTTTTATTAACTAAACTGCATATGCAGTTTCATACTGTTTCTTGTTAAACAACATATTAAAGACAAATATATTCAACATAATCGATTT
>PKML01007628.1:16291-61281 GCA_002933935.1 Eutrema yunnanense | reverse complement strand
TGCAAATATGATTTAGAAGTGGACATAATAAAAAGTTTGAATCTGACTATGCAAAAAGCAACATATTTAATTCCAAATTATTACTTTGAATTCTCATCTTCTTGATGGATTTAAATGTGTTATCAGATCATCTCAATGATTCAAACATTTCTTTAGTCATTTTACCATTTACAATAGCTTCCTCCAATTTGTCTACGTCTTTTTTGTCTTCTTCACCATTGTCTAACTCAGACGTCTTCTCCTCCCCTTCAATGCAACATCTTAGAAGTCGGACTAAGTTTATGTGTTAGAGTTTTGATGAGCACTATTTCATTCATGAAAACCTTTTTGCCTTGCCGCAAACTGCTAGAAAGCAGTTATAGCAATTTATTTTCAATCTTGCAGTTTTTCCTGAAACAGATTGCAAAAAGTCACCTCGAGAACATACATTGAGAATACAAAAGAGCAAAGAGGATAAAAATTCTTCGACTTTGTAAACTAAGCCAAATCCACCTTGTTCGAGTTTATTTGACAGACTGAAATAATTTGTGGTATTCAACTCAAAAAAATCTAAACCTGAAACATCAATTTGTTTCAGAACATTCCTCCATGCAGCTTGTAAAGTGTCATTCGATATATTAGCTGAAAACAGAGTTTCAAGAATATATAATAAGGTCATTAATTAGTAAGTTACTATTAGCAAGCAAATGAACAGATAAAACACCAAGAAATCGATAGAGAGATAATAAGATCATCAATGTGTACCATCATGTTTTACTCTATATATCTCCATAAAGTAAATGCATCAGAACCCAATATTGGATGGCCAAAGATGAGCCAGAGCCATCACCACAAGACTAAATCAGAAAACAAGAGAGAATTTTAAGATTAGTTATAAAAAGGAAATTGAATCTAATAAAAAAAAAATTGGTATGTTGATCATCGTCTTAAAGCATAAAGTTATTCATTTGGCGAGACAACACATGCACTTGGTGAATCGACACAATATATCATAAACAAAGGATCGTAAAATTCACGTTTTTCTTATTCACCATCGGATATTTTGTCTCATAAATTATATAGGAACATAGTGAACATAAGGGGACATATATTAAAAATAAAAGAATTCATGGTTTGAGAATATTAAATTAGGTTTAAAAAGTTACCTCGTTGACACCAGAAACAAAACTATGCAAACACAAAATACCAAAATTTGCAAATGTGATTCATAAGAAACCAATACCTCGACAGAGCAGCAACGATGTATGAACCGGACAAATATCCCAAAGAGCCAAAACAACCTACACGAACATAACAAAAAAAAATCACCAAACAATTAGACACACAGAACAATATGCAACGCATAAACAACATCAAAAGCAACAAAAGACAGCAAACATTACCAAGAAAACTCTAACCACGTAGGAACCTAGCAGTACTCGAGCTATGAATGCCCCAGATCAAGCTACGGTTTCACCCATGTAATACATATAAGGTCGAATAAATAAAAGCATGAACAACTTTACATGTCGCTACCATCTCAGAACACAAAATCAAGCCTCACAGGATCATCACCGATGTTTAAACCGGACGAATGTCCCAAAGAGACAAACCAACCTACAGAGTAAAACAAAACATAAACCTATAATCAATTAGCAAGCGAAAATAAAACTAAAAAACAACCATAAAGAGATAGATGCAAAACCAAGTGAGATAACCCATACGAACAAAACAATAAAGCCATATAATGAATTAGCCAAGCAAAACAACGAACAACACATAAACATCTACAAAAATTTAGATAAAGCTATAACCAAAAAAATTAAAACTCTAAAAATTGAGATATTCGAACAAAAAAATGACAACCAAAAGCAAGTTTAAAAGCAAAGATTAAGATATACAAACTCACAAAAACTGGAACACTCGATCTCGGAATGCCTTAAGTGCGGCCAAGAAAAGCTATATTTATAGCCCACAAGCTAGGGTTTCGACCCCTTTTGTAGAAAATCTCGAGCAATAGACAACACAATCGGCCGAACTTATCCAGTCACCGTGACGGTAGGACTATCCAGTCACCGAAACCCAAAAAATAGCATCACAAAACATGGAGAACTATTTAAAATACAAAATTTGAATTACGAAATAAAGAAGGATATAGCAGATATATGGCCTAAACTATAAAAAAACACAAGCGATCGTGTAGAAACGGAATTACTATTTCCAGTCACCGTGACAGCTGGACTATTTCCAGCAACCGAGACAACCTAACCCAAAAACAACAAAAAATAAGTCAAAAAAGCAAACATTAGAGTGAGTAGATCTTGTAAACAAAGATAAGTTACAAACAAAGACCACGGGAATAGTGAGAGAAAGCTAACAAAAGAAACAAAAAAGGGAAAAAACGAATCCAAGGTAAAAGGCAAGCAAAGGAAACGAAAGGGAATAAAACGATGAACATCACAAAGAAAAAAAAAGAAGCATACCCTGGATGACCTAACTACGATCGCAAAAGGTATACTAAACGAAAATAAACGAAGATATATTTATAATCATCAAAGAAGTAGGGTTTCGAGTAAAATAAGTAGGGTTTTGGTATTTTATTTTTTGACACACCGGGGACCGATCTAAAAACAAAAAAATCAAAGACGGAAAAAACAAAGACAAACTTTAGCCCAGTCCAAGCATATAAAGCCAAACAAATCGGTATTATGCAACCTGTACCGGTAGACAAATCAGTAGAATGTAATTATTTTATAAACTTAATTTAGACCGAAAACTTAATTTAGACCGATCAAAAGGGTATTGAAGTTATTTTGGTGAGGGATAAGAGGATAATTAACCACCCCTAGAATGAATGAGAGAGCTCGAAAGCTAAAACTCACTTTGCTTATATTATATATGATATTGATTAGAGATTTTATCCACTCAGAACAATTTTTTATATAATAACTAAAATAACAAGTATTTTTGATTAATACTATTATTTAAATTTATTCTAATTTGTAGTGGAAAAAAATTAAAAATTGTAAATATTTAGCTTTTTTGGGTTATCATTCTTATTTAGAGAATTTTGAAATTCATCTTCTAAAATATGGCTTTTTATATAAAGAAAAAAACTTTTCCGATTTCTTTCATTCTTTGCAATATTTTTTTTCTTTTTTTTTATCTTGATTAGAGAATTTGTATCCATTTAAAACCAAAGTATTAATAATAATTAACATATATATTGAACCTCTGTTTAATCTGAATCCTATCTATCGACGCCATGGTCAACGACCTCAACAAACTAGCCACAATCGACCAAGTGCTTCACCTCTCCGCCGGTCCTATCCACCGTCTCAGATCCGCCGCCTCCGCCTTCGATCACTCACGTCCTTCATAGCCGGTACAGATCCAAGGAAGATCTAAGCGCGTACGTTGCACATCCCGATCACGTTCGCGTCGTGGAGGAAACGATGCCGATCTGGGAAGACGTCATGGCCGCTGATTGGATCGCCGATCAAGTCCCCGGAACCCTAACTCCGCCTCCAGGATCGGCTGCTAAAATCACGTTACTGAAG
Organism: Eutrema yunnanense; assembly: GCA_002933935.1. NCBI lineage: Eukaryota > Viridiplantae > Streptophyta > Magnoliopsida > Brassicales > Brassicaceae > Eutrema > Eutrema yunnanense. The sequence goes on along the minus strand of PKML01007628.1, from coordinate 57,742 downwards.
GTGAGAGAGAACGTCCCCGAGGAGGCGAAAACGGAGATTATGGAAGTGATTAAGGAGTTGAAGAGTTTTAATCCAGCAGCTTGCTTGGAGCAGTCGGCCAACTCTCCCTCAAGTCGCAGGGTATCGACTGATACCAACGGGGTATCGATCGATACTGGTGATGCTGAGTCAAGCATCTTCGAGTATCCAGCTGTATCGTCACACGAATGTACCTCTGAAGTGGTTGAACAGACCAATGCTCTCTCTAGTGGGTCTTCATGATGCATCTCCAGGAAGTACTCTTCAGCTATGTCACTGAAGGTGTCGACAAAGAAATTCTGCCCATCGATGGTTGGTCTCTTCATCATCTTATCCATGTGGAAAGTCATGACCAAATCACCAATGTTAAGAGCGATCTTCCCGTTCTTGCAATCAATCAAAGCACCAGCTGTTGCAAGGAAAGGTCTGCCTAGGATAAGAGGGTCCTTAGGCTCGGCATCATACTTCAGGACGATGAAATCAGTTGGGATCAAGCAATTCCCAATTTTAATCGGGACATCTTCGAGTAGTCCCTCTGGAAGTCTAACTGAACGATCAGCAAGTATCAGGGATATCCTCGTGGTTGTGAAGTCTATCATCCCCATCCTTTTGGGAATTGAGTATGGCATGAGGTTGACACTTGAACCAAGATCACAAAGAGAACGCTCAAACCTGTATGTGAATATCGTACAATCCAACACAAAACTCCCTGGATCTGACAGCTTCTTTGGTATTATGTTGGTCAGGATTGCACTGCACTCATGAGTAAGCATCAAGCATCCCTCTTCAAGGTTCACGTTGCTTGATACCATCCGCTTGACATATCTCCTAAAGGCCGGAGAAGTCTTGATGGCATCGATAAAAAGAAGTTCAACGATAAACTTATCCATAATTGTCTTGCATCTAGAGTCTTCTACCTCCTCTTTAGTCTTCCCAGCAGCTCTGGGATAAGGTATCCTCGGCGTGTAAACTCTTTATGCGACCACATTAGGCACTTCCTTCGAAACCTTAGGAGTTGGTTCGGTTGTGGGATCAGTATCGACCGATATTGGAGTAGTGTCGATCGACACTCGCGGTTTTGATTTGTCACGTGAAAGTATCTTGATGGGCGTCGATCGATGCTGGGACGATTTCGGTATCCTCGTCGTCAAGATCGACGAGAATATATGTAGATTGGCCAATTTTCGCTCCCGGATTGACCTCTTTTCCACTTCTCAAGGTGATTGCATTGATGTGAGCCCTTGGGTTCTCTACTTTCCCTGGAAGAAAACCCTCTTGCCTTTTTACAGCCTCTGAAGTATGAGCTATATGAAATTCCAACTTCTTCTGCTGGATGTTAATAGTATCGATCCTTCCACTCAGATCATTGTATAGGACATCAATCTTCCCATTGAAATCCACTATAAGCTTCTGCTGTCCCTGGAGAAGCTGCTCAAACATAGCCTCTATCTTGCTATCTGGAAGCTTAGCAGGTACGGGTTGATAAGATGAGTTCCCATAGTTTCTGACATACCCACTGTTCTGAGATGGTTTCTGACCAAACTGATTCGAACCTCCTTGCTGAGAGTTGTTGTTGAAGTTTCGGTTGTTATTGAATTGATTCCTCTGGCCCTGAAAACAAAAACCACCAACGTAGTTAACATCCTCTGCTTCATCCTCGTTGAATACCTCGACATCTTCAGCAAAGTGAACAGCCTTTTGTGTTTTGCCCATTAGAAGACTGTGCATAGAATCCAGCTTAGCTTGAAAATCAGCGATCTGCGAACCATCCACGTTACCAGCTAGCTTCTTCCTCTCATAATCAGTAGTCTTGGTGCTATTGCTAGACGCCAAGTTCTCAATCAGGACATAGGCTTCATCAGGATACCTGGTGTTGAAGTTTCCATTGTGAACACTACCGCAATCATAACGAACCCATCTTACGCCGACAAAAACGAACTCCGGTTGTCGAAACTGGCGAGGATACCGAGCCCGAACGTACTGCTGTCGCCGAAGGAAACAATGACGTGCCACAATTCAATGAGTCGGCTCAATCGGACAACGAAGCAGATGAACAGACAGACGGCCTTCACGAGCCAATAAACCTCGAACAGCCCGACGAGCAGACTCCCGCCGATTGGACGCTAGAAATAAAAATGTACATCATTGATGGAGACACTCCAGCGGACAGATGGGCCGCTCGACGCCTCAAAATGCGAGCCGCTCGCTACATACTTATCAAAGATGGACTGTTTCGCTGGAGTGCGGCAGGAATACTCCTCAAGTGCATCTCAGGCGACGAAATCGAGGAAGTAATGAAGAAAATACATGAAGGAGACGGCGGTAATCACTCAGGTGTTTTCAATCACATCAATTACCCTAATGTGAACACTACCGCAATCATAACGGTATGTCGTTGTTGTACTTAGGGATCGAATCCACAGGGAAATAAGAATAACACAATAAGAATACAAGAAACTAATCAAGCTAAGCTAAACGTTTTTTGGTTTTTGTCTAAAGAACTAATTACGGTAAAATTAAAAGTAAAGAGAAGAAACAGAGAATAAGAAAAGTGCAGGACACTTGAAATGATTAAGACTAGAATTAAAGATACAAATTCAAGAACAGCAAGTTACTAAACTCGATTTACTCAAGAAGACAAAATATGGATCGTAGGATATGGCATGCGATTTCGAGTATTCGATGATTTTCTAATGATGTTTCTAATCACTCATCGAGCTTATTCTATGGCAAGGAACACTTTCAAATAGCTTAACTCACTCTCATGATGCTAAACCCTTCATCGATAATTCAAATTAGCTAATCTCTCAATTGCAATCGATTTATCGACAAGCATAAAACGTAAGTCCCTTTAAGCCAATTAATGATTCTTAGTCACGACTCTCGCCTTGCTAAGCATCAAAAACATGAATAGAAATCTTCTAGACAGTTACTAAACCTCTCTCAAGTGTAATCTGTCCATGTTCTAGAAATTGAGTAGCTAGTTCAATCCTAGCTTTAAGACCACTTCTAAACATGAGAACTTCTATAATCTTGCTCTAGACATCAAAAGATCATCATCTATCCCTCTAAATTAACCAATCCCATAATCCATAAGCAAACTACTCACACATGGTCAAAACAGAAAACGAAACCGAACAAAAGCAAGACATAGCAAAAATAAGATGTTTGATGGAAAGAGTTTAAGAAAATCTTCACTAGATTGTTGTAGATCTTGAATCTTTCATACAAAAACAAGAGAGAAGAGAGGAGAAGTAGGTGGCTTAGAACAGTAAAAAGAAGCTTAGTTTTTCTAATTTTCGTGTCCAGAGTTATTATGAAAGAGAAGAAGTGTTGACAATTATATTACATAAGTGGTTGGTTCCCAAAATTGAGCTGAAAATCCGGAAGCACTGTCGATCGGTCTTGGCGATCGGTTATGACCGATCGCCTGAATCAATCTTGATCGGTTTCAGAGTGTATTTTTCCGGTCCTTGTTTCCTTCTTCGATCTTTGCGGTTTCCTTCCGTCCGCGCTCATCCAAATCAGTCCCGAACACCTGAGAAAGGCTGTAACAAGCCAAAAAGAACCAAAAATGACCTAGGACGCTCTAAATGCAATGCGACTCGATTTGGACCTAAATGCAACATATACATAATAAAAACTATACGAAACACAAAGAAAACGGAAGAAAATATGAGACTCAAAGCGGTAAAATACACGGTTATCAACTCCCCTGGACTTGCCTTTTGCTTGTCCTCAAGCGAATAAAGCAAAGTAAGTCAAGAAGAGAGGTTTGAAGGTGGGGACTCATATCCAAAAGGAAACACATCAAACCTTCAACTCAATGTCCTTAGGTAAAAATGCCATAATGCCAAAATCGCTTCTACTCTAACGAACTTCTCCATACTTATCGCAACTTGAATTTTTTTACTTTAGTGCCTAAGACTTTAGAATCCACAAGCATTCATATCAACCAACTCTTTAACATTCAATTAAATCTTTTCAAGTGCGGTCTCACATAAGGGAATCTAATATATTCTCAATCGGTTTTGGTGAAAAAGGCTAGAAAGTAATGTACGAGGAGGTTCAAATTTTATGGGTGACTTTCTCTCACAAAAACGTAATGCATGGCAATTCGAAAAAGCAAGGAAGGAATAGAACAATGATGTATCAAAGATTATCTTCCATTCTATCCTAGCTTTCTAATCTCTCGTCTTAAGCCCATTGCCTCGCAATCTCTCATCCCGTAAATATACACATTACTCACAACAACCTCGTTTCTTTTCTTTTTCTTAATACTCTAGGGGAATTTCTTTTCTTAGTCTAAACTCTTATTCTCTTCTTTTTTTTTTTTTTTTTTTTATATATATATATCGAGAATTTAGACAACTTTAGATACACGATTCCTCCTAGAGTTTCTGCTTTCTTTTCTTTTTCCTTTTTACACCTTAGGCTCTTTCTTTAGCCTACACCCGATTTTCTCTCACCATCTCCCTTTTTTCACTCACCATTCATTCCAACTTATCTTAACCATTCTATCTATCAAATCCCAAGTCATTTATCTAAGGAAGATAAGCCTTGTCGTTCATTTCTCTTACAAGATTTTTCAATTGTATGCACTTTCAAGAAAAAGGCCTCACTCACAAATAACATGGGTTTGAAACAATTGGCTTAGGTGATGAGGTGGGGAACTATCCTAAAGATGAAGATAGCTACTCGAATTAGCACAAGAGTGGTAAAATGGATAAGAAAATTCGAGTATATAGATTAAGACCATGAGAATGCATTTCGAACCCCTAGGCGAGACAATTAATGTTCAAATTAGGTTCAAATAAATAGAGTTGGAATCAAATCACAACGAGCTTCATCCTAATCAAAGACATTCAAGCCAAGAGATCAAAGCATGGATTTTCCAAATTTTCGAAGCGGTTCAAGCATCATAACATGATTAACGAGGGCAATGTTTTCAAAGTTCAAGTGCTTAATCATTGTCCCCTATGCATATGAATGCATCCTATATGCTTCTAGACTCAATCCTATTAAAAATGAAGAAAGAAAAATCAAATCCTAAATGAGCAAAATGATTTTCGTTTTTTTTTTTTTTTTTTTTATGTAAATGCAAATGCAAAAACGAAAATAAAAAGAAACACATAAAAGATCCAAAACAAATAAAACTCGAATTAGTACTCCCCCCGGACTTGATTTACACCGTCTCGGTGTATCACGAGTTCGAGAGGTAACAAAAGTTCATAAATAAAAAAAACGCAAAAACTAGAAATGTTCAAGAGTTAGAAAAAAAACTCACTAAATTTTGGTTTTGTTTGCCTTTCTCTTCAGGACGTGCTCGGGCCTGCATCATGATCCGCGGGGCGCTCGGGAGGTTCATCTTCCATCTCTTCATCGTCATCATCGTCCGAGGAGACGTAGTTAGGCGGTTGAAGCTTCTTGACCTTGCGGAAGAGTTTGGCGAATAGCTTCTTCTGTGCCGCGTTGATCTTCCGCTGCATCTCGTTGATCCGCCTTTGCATTTTGTAGGCTTGATGGACGATCTTCTCTCTCTTGGTCCTCGGGTTGAAGTCGATCTCGGGAAGTTCGTCGTTGATGTTCCCGTATAGATCGTCACCCGTCTCTTCGTCCATCGGGTTACCTTCTTCGTCCGCGGCCTGTTCTTGCTCCGGTTGTTGCTGTTCCGGTTGTTGCTGGTCCTCGCCTTGGGCGATGGCATCGAGGAATTCGTCTTCTCGCAGCCTGAATGCAACATTTTCCAAGCCCAACAAGGTGGTCCGTGCGGTGTTGGGAAGCCGGAAAGTGCGAGTCATCTTGTTCTCGTCGTACAGCTTGTACGCGTTGTCTCTTCCCGCCTTCAAGAACCTGTTCTTGATGAGATATGTGCGGTCGAGGTAGTTGCGTTCTCCGTTCGGTGCATAGCGACGAAGGTCTACGCCCGCCTTTTCTAGGAGCGGTGTAAGGAACCCTCCTAGCCATAGGTGATGGAGCTTTGCTCTCCGAGACCAGCTCCTAAGACTGACGAGTCGTGCCGCTAGGAGACTCCCATAGTTTACGTTGTCACCCAACTCGTCTTCAATGGGATCTCCGTCTCCATACGTCAACATACCTTTGATCCCTTGGTGGACCAAGCACAACTCTTCTAGCAAAACCGCTCCGGTCCCATGTCTCGCATAGATGGTGTTTGCAAACAGCTTGCAAACATACCGGATGACCGGGTTCCGCACACACGTCACCTTCGCGCTGTGACTCGAGTAAAATCCTTCCGCCACGGTGTTCCACACTGAATTTGCAGCATGCAAGACGGGGAACTGAACTTGGGTCTTCTTCGGAAACCCGTATGCTTCGCACACATCGAAGATGGACAACGCATATTCCTTGTTGTCCACCTTGAATTTAAGCATCCCGTCTTGAGCTATCTTCTCCTTGGGATCCTTGTAGTCTACCGTCACGGTTGCCAATAGGTGGCGGACCGGAACTTCAAACGTGGGCGCGTCCAATCTCATCAAGATACCCATGCCAATGGAGTCCAGGAAGGTGCTTACGTCGTCCAAAAGACCCAAATTCTCCAACACTCTTTTATCCGGAAACCGCGTCGAATGCATCTTGAATTTCTCGAACCCCTGCAGTGCTTTCTTTTCCGGATCTGTCTATACGACAGCTTGTTGTTCCGTTGGAATGCTAGCACTTGCTTTCCTTGATCTTTTGGCTGTTGCTCTTTTCGGTTTAGATGCCATTTCCTACAAAATATATTTGGAAATTAAGAACACGGCACATTCCAATCAAGCAAACAATCCCAATCAACAAGAACATAGAGTATTTATTCACAAACATTTAGAATTCGCCAATTTCACAATTTCACAAATATGCCAATAAAAATCCAATAGTCCGATAATTGTGAGTCCATGGTGAATCAAAATTATTGTAAATACTCATGCTGTCCAAATGAATCACTTTCAATCAAAAACCCCAAAATTTCAACAAATCCCGGAATTTACTATTCACGCTCAAGAACACAAAAAAATTTTCGTTCAAAATCCATGATTTGTTCTCTAATCGTGGTTCTCCAATGTCTAACCATCCTAGAACTAGCATTTGACAGTAGAATCCATAGCAATTTTGGTCTAGTTCAAGAGAAGTTGAAAAGTTCAAACCTTGGAAAAATCCATGGAGATTAGGGATTTGAAGTTGTTTACCTTGAGAGATTGATGGTGGATGATTGAAATCCTCTTGGAATAGAATTGGGTTCGAAAAAACGAGTGAGATGGGTAAAGATTTGAGTGAAATCGGTTCAAAATCGAGAGAATTCTCTCAAAACCCCTTTTTTTTTATGATATGTGGAGAAGAAGAGTGAGGAAGAGAGAGAAAGTCGCGAAGGAATAAGAAGAAATCGCTTACCTGGTGTCGCGATCGGTTATAACCGATCGAGGCACATTTCGATCGGTTATAACCGATCGATGAGAGCAGATTTTTCGTCGTAACAGGTCGCTATTTCGCAACCGATCGGCATAACCGATTGATGCAAATTTCGATCGGTTATGACCGATCGGTAAGACCGATCGACCATGCTTTATTTGTCAATTTTCTGCTTTGATCCCGGACGTTCTCCTGCGACTCTCCATGCCCTGTAACATCAAAACACATTAAAACAAAGATTAAATCAAGCTTAAAATAAACATATAAACATATATACAAAGGATAACATGGGATTGCCTCCCAAGTGCGCTTGTTTTAAGTCGCTAAGCTTGACTTTGTTAATGTCTTAGGCGTTTTGGGGTTCGGAAAGAGGAACCGTGGCTTGTTCCTCGATCTTAACGTCCGCCAAGTACGGCTTGCAGCGCTGTCCATTCACCGTGAACTCTTCTCCGGAATCGTTGCACAATTCAAACGTTCCGTAGGGATGGACTTCTTTGATCGTAAACGGTCCCGACCATCTCGATTTCAGCTTCCCGGGAAACAACCTTAACCTTGAGTTGAACAGCAGGACTTGGTCCCCGGTTTTGAATTCTCTCTTCAGAATCTTTTTGTCGTGGAAGGTCTTTGTCCGTTCCTTATAAATCCTCGAGCTCTCATAAGCTCCTTGTCGGATTTCCTCAAGCTCTTCCAACTGCACCAAACGCTTCTCGGAGGCAGATTTGACGTCAAAGTTGAGTAGTTTAGTTGCCCACAACGCCTTGTACTCCATCTCCATAGGAAGGTGGCAAGATTTTCCGTAAATCAGATTGAACGGAGTTGTTCCAATCAGAGTTTTGTAAGCTGTTCGATATGCCCATAGAGCATCGTCTAGCTTGGTGGACCAATCTTTCCTTGTTTTCCCAACCGTCTTCTCCAGAATTTCTTTGATTTGACGGTTTGATACTTCAACCTGACCAGATGTTTGAGGATGATAAGGTGTAGCCACCTTATGCTTAACGCCATGTTTCTTCAAGAGTCCCTCAAACACTTTGTTGATGAAGTGGCTTCCGCCATCGCTTATCACCACACGTGGGACTCCAAACCTTGGAAATATGATGCTTTTAAACAGCTTCACCACGACTTTAGCATCATTCGTTGGACTTGCTATGGCTTCCACCCATTTCGACACATAGTCAACCGCTACAAGGATGTATTGGTTGCCATACGAGGACGGGAATGGTCCCATGTAATCTATGCCCCACACGTCAAACACTTCCACTTCAAGGATCGGGTTTTGAGGCATCTCGTTCCTCCTGCTTATATTGCCCTTCCTTTGGCATGCATCGCACTTAGATACGAAATTATAAGCATCCTTGAACATTGTAGGCCACCAAAATCCAGATTGTAGAGCTTTTTGGACCGTCTTGAACGTTGCAAAATGTCCTCCATAATCCGATCCGTGACAACTAAACAGAATTCCGGGAGTCTCCTCTTCCGAAATGCATCTCCTATAGAGCTCATCGTTGCAACGCCTATAGAGATAAGGCTCGTCCCAAAAGTAATGTCGGACATCTTTGTAAAACTTCTTCTTCGAGTACCCTTGGAGATTTGGTGGTTCTTTCTCAATCGTCAAGAAGTTGACAAAATCTGCATACCAAGGCGAGTCATCCTCCATGGTGTTTGTCGACAGCATTTCTTTCATCATAGAATCTGCCACGTGCAAAGCTTGAATCAGGTTTACTTGTTCCTCGGGTAATGAGTCATCGATGGGAATTGTTTCTTTGTTTCTCATTCTTGACAAATGATCAGCTACTCCATTCTCAATCCCCTTTTTATCTTTGATCTCAAGGTCGAACTCTTGTAGCAGAAGAATCCACCTTAACAACCTCGGTTTGGCGTCTTTCTTAGCCGACAAGTATCTCAACGCAGCATGGTCGGTGTGCACAATGACTTTCGAACCCACCAAGTAAGATCGAAATTTCTCGAACGAATAGACGATTGCCAAGAGTTCATTCTCCGTTGTTGCATATTTCATTTGAGCATCGTCTAGAGTCCGACTCGCGTAATAGATTACATGGAGTTTTTTTATCCTTTTTCTGTCCCAACACAGCCCCGACAGCGTAGTCACTTGCAACACACATCACTTCAAACGGTAAGCTCCAATCCGGTGGCTGTACAATTGGTGCACTCACCAAGGCACTTTTCAGCTTCACAAAAGCTTCATGGCATTCCTCGTCAAAGACAAAGTCGGCATCTTTGCACAAGAGCCTTGTGAGCGGTCTTGCGATTTTCGAGAAATCCTTTATGAATCTCCTGTAGAACCCAGCATGTCCCAAGAAGCTTCGGATTCCCTTGACCGTTGATGGAGGTTCCAAAGTCATCATAACCTCTATCTTCGCTTTGTCCACCTCGATCCCACTTTCAGAAATGCGGTGCCCGAGAACAATTCCGTTCTTCACCATGAAATGGCATTTCTCCCAATTCAGAACGAGATTTGTGTCTTCGCATCTTTTGAGCACCCTTAGACCGTCGGGCAGCGGTTTGAGTTGAAGTTGTGGAGCGTCAAGTTTGCTCCAATCGTCCTCCACACTAGACTTACCATTGCTAGCGTCTTCTTTTTCCTTGGCTCCTACGTTTTCGCCTAACTCCGAGAAGTATGCTTCTTTATTCCATGGCAGATGAGAGTCCAGAATTCTCTCATAATCGATTGCCTCCTCGTTCACAAGCTTACACTCCTCGCTGTTTTGTGTTAGAGCAACTTCTAGGGCGTCTCCCATGCTCAACTCCGCCAAGTACTCATCAACCATGTCCTCTAAGGTCTCCACGTAGAAAACCCTTCCTTCTATGGTTGGTTTCTTCATTACTTCCATTATGTTGAACTTCAGAACGAGATCTCCCAAGTGCAGATCAATCATGCCCTTCTTAACGTCAATGATAGCACCCGCGGTTGCTAAGAAAGGTCTTCCCAAGATTATGGGATCCGATGGTTCCTCGTCCATCTCTAGCACCACGAAATCCGTAGGGATAATATTGTCCCCAACTTTCAACGGCAAATCTTCAAGAATCCCGATTGGAAAACGGATTGTTCTATCCGCCAAGACTAGCGAAATTCTGGTCTTCTTGAAGTTTGTGTATCCTAGCCTCTTAGAAACCGTCAATGGCATGAGGCTCACGCTTGCACCAAGATCAACCAAGCATTTTCCAAAGGACAAAGGTCCTAGTGTGCAAGGTAGTGTGAAACTGCCCGGATCTTTAAGCTTCTTAGGCAAATTGTTTTGGATTATGGCGCTACACTCATGGTTAATCTCCACCATGGCTTCTTCAAGCTGCCTCCTTTTGGTCATAACGTCTTTGAGCAGCTTGTTATATGTTGGCACTCGAGCATAAGATCAGCAAACGGTATAGTAACTTGAACCGTTTTCATGATCTTCTTGAATTTCTCGAATTGTTTGTCCATGATTTACCTTTTGAATCTTCCGGGAAACGGGATCTTTGGCTCGTACGGTGGAAGAATGAAATCCACTTTCTTTTTAACGACCTCAGATGATTCACCTTCATTCTTCTTCTTTGATTTCCCAGAAATCGGATCGTTCGAAACATCATTCCCGTCGTTTTGGTCTGCGATCGGTCTTCTCGATCGGTTAGTAACCGATCCAGGGCTGGCGATCGGTTTGTAACCGATCGGAGTAACCGATCCGGACTGGCCATTTTCGTCTCGTAACAGGTCGCTGTTTGGTAACCGATCGCGGAAACCGATTTCATCAAATTCCGATCGGTTATAACCGATCGGCAAGACCGATCCAGGGCTCTGAATTTGCGGATTTTCAACTACTTCTTCGAATTCATCCTGACTTGGTTCCTTTGGTCCTACCACAACTTGTTCCCTTGTTGGTAGCTCAGTACCACTCCTTAACGTGATCGCTTGGCAATACTCCTTCGGGTTCATCTCGGGTTTTCCGGGCAAAACTCCGCTCGGTCCCTTCGATGTCGAGGCTACTTGAGCAATCTGGTTGTCTAAGCCTTTGACATGTTTCGACAGGTTCTCAAACTTGGCATTCAGATCCATGTATACACCGTCGACCTTGTTGTTGATGTCTATCATCTTCTTGGTAAGTTCAACTTGCCCCTTAGCTTGCCCTTCCAAAATCTGTTTGAGCATGCTTTGCACATCACCTTGTGCTTTCTTGTTTGGCGCACTCTCTTGGTTTGGGAAGTTGTTTGGCTTCGGTTGATAGCTCTGCTGGTAGTTCGAGTTGTAGACTCTTTGGTTTCCTTGGTTTCCTTGAAAACTTCCTTGGTTTCCTTGAAAACCGCCTTGGCTAGATTTGAAGCCTCCTTGGTTGAATGTTTTGGGTTGAAACCCCTGCTGGTTTTGTGTAGGGTAGATCTGATCTTGAGGGTTCTCCACGTTGTTGCTTCTATAAGACAAGTTGGGATGATTCCGGTAGTTTTGATTGAACCCTCCTCGGTTCCCTTGGTAACCTCCTTGGTTCCCAATGTAGTTCACTTCGTCTTGAAGTTCTTCATTCCCATCTTGTCCTACGTCTTGGTATCCTCCTTGGCTTCCACACTCTCCCACATAGTTGACTGATCTTTGGCTCACAAGCAAGACCTTGTCCAACTTATCGCTCAAGTCCTTGAACCTTTGATCGTCATACCTTGCATCTCTCACCACTCGATCATAATCACCTCCGTAGCCTTGGTCACTTTGAGCCAGATTCTCGACTAGTATCTCTCCATTAACAACATCTTGGCTGGCAAAACTCCCATTGCTTGCCGTGTTCAAGGCCAGTTGGTATTTTTCAAGAACACCTCGGTGCAAGATTCCGAGAAGTGCTTCTTTCGATACTCCGTGGTGAGGGCAGGCTCTTGTGTACCCCTTCAGTCTCTCCCACGCTTCGTAAAACGATTCATTGCTTCCTTGTTTGAAGCTCGTGATGTCGTTTCTCAGCTTTGCTGTCTTTTGCCTCGAGAAAAACTTTGCTAAGAACTGCTTCTTACATTCTTCCCAAGTAGGTATGGTGGTAGTGACCACACTTTTCTCCCATTGAGCAGCCTTGTCTCCTAAAGAGAATGGGAAGAGAGTCAGCTTAACCACGTCCTCCGGGATCCCGTTCATCTTGACAGTACCACACAAGCGGTCAAATTGATCGATGTGATCAATCGGATTTTCCATTGGCAGGCCATGGAACTTGGCGTTTTGCACCATGTTGATAAGGCTCGACTTTATTTCGAAGTTGTTGTTGACAAACGGTGGTGGCCTTATCCCAGTTAGAACCCCTTGTGTAGTGGGTTCATCGAATGCTCCAATCCTTTGTGGCTGCCTAGGAGGATGGACAGGCTGCCTCGGGTTCACGCCTACTCCTTGGACTTCGTCTAGTGGTGGAGGCTGTGGGTTCTCTCCTTGAGGAGGTGGATCATTTTGCTGGGCGTCCATACCTAGTCTCCTAACGTGTTCAGCACGTTCCCTGGTTGCTCTTTGATTTTCTCTTTCGAATCTTCGAATGTCTTGCACAAGTGGTTGTAAGTTTTCTTGTCCTTGACTTCTCGTGTGCATAAACCTTCAAAAACAGAGCAAACAAAACAGGGCGGTTTAGTAACAAGTAAAGAAAAGCACTTAGACTTGGTAGATTCCAAATCCCAATGGCTATTGCTAACTTCCCCGGCAACGGCGCCAAATTGATACACGTGTTTTCAATCACATCAATTACCCTAATGTGAACACTACCGCAATCATAACGGTATGTCGTTGTTGTACTTAGGGATCGAATCCACAGGGAAATAAGAATAACACAATAAGAATACAAGAAACTAATCAAGCTAAGCTAAACGTTTTTTGGTTTTTGTCTAAAGAACTAATTACGGTAAAATTAAAAGTAAAGAGAAGAAACAGAGAATAAGAAAAGTGCAGGACACTTGAAATGATTAAGACTAGAATTAAAGATACAAATTCAAGAACAGCAAGTTACTAAACTCGATTTACTCAAGAAGACAAAATATGGATCGTAGGATATGGCATGCGATTTCGAGTATTCGATGATTTTCTAATGATGTTTCTAATCACTCATCGAGCTTATTCTATGGCAAGGAACACTTTCAAATAGCTTAACTCACTCTCATGATGCTAAACCCTTCATCGATAATTCAAATTAGCTAATCTCTCAATTGCAATCGATTTATCGACAAGCATAAAACGTAAGTCCCTTTAAGCCAATTAATGATTCTTAGTCACGACTCTCGCCTTGCTAAGCATCAAAAACATGAATAGAAATCTTCTAGACAGTTACTAAACCTCTCTCAAGTGTAATCTGTCCATGTTCTAGAAATTGAGTAGGTAGTTCAATCCTAGCTTTAAGACCACTTCTAAACATGAGAACTTCTATAATCTTGCTCTAGACATCAAAAGATCATCATCTATCCCTCTAAATTAACCAATCCCATAATCCATAAGCAAACTACTCACACATGGTCAAAACAGAAAACGAAACCGAACAAAAGCAAGACATAGCAAAAATAAGATGTTTGATGGAAAGAGTTTAAGAAAATCTTCACTAGATTGTTGTAGATCTTGAATCTTTCATACAAAAACAAGAGAGAAGAGAGGAGAAGTAGGTGGCTTAGAACAGTAAAAAGAAGCTTAGTTTTTCTAATTTTCGTGTCCAGAGTTATTATGAAAGAGAAGAAGTGTTGACAATTATATTACATAAGTGGTTGGTTCCCAAAATTGAGCTGAAAATCCGGAAGCACTGTCGATCGGTTTTGGCGATCGGTTATGACCGATCGCCTGAATCAATCTTGATCGGTTTCAGCGATCGGTTACAAACCGATCGCCAGTGTATTTTTCCGGTCCTTGGTTCCTTCTTCGATCTTTGTGGTTTCCTTCCGTCCGCGCTCATCCAAATCAGTCCCGAACACCTGAGAAAGGCTGTAACAAGCCAAAAAGAACACAAAAACGACCTAGGACGCTCTAAATGCAATGCGACTCGATTTGGACCTAAATGCAACATATACATAATAAAAACTATACGAAACACAAAGAAAACGGAAGAAAATATGAGACTCAAAGCGGTAAAATACACGGTTATCACCAAGTCCTCGAACCTCTCAATATGATCCATGGGATGCTAGCTGGAAAGACCATGAAAAGGGTGCTGTCCCACAAGAGTGCAGTATGCAGGTTTCAGCTCAAAGTCGTTCCTCGGAAAAGCATGAGGACGGATCGCAGATCGGTTTGCGTAGAACTGGTCAGGTCTGTTGCATTCACCAATCGTTCTACCACGATTAACCACATCATTCTCAGCATTCATTGCGTTCGCGTTTCCAGCGACAACATGAGCAGGTGGAATGATGTTCCCTCTCCATCTAGACGTTGTCCTTGCTCATTGCACAAACGACCCTCTCGGTCTCTGTAAGCACCAACTGCATCTTGAACCAACTCCACTTGATTGTTGTTCATCTTTGCTGGCTTCTTTGCTCGTCTGTTTGTGCGTTCCACGAGTGCTAGCTGCTCGAGTGACAGATCAACTAGCTGGGTGCTCTTGTTCTTCCTGGTTTCACGATTAGGCATACACCTGAAAGCAAGAGTCAAAAACGTTAGTAACTCGGTAACACGATGAGTATCGACCGATACCAAGTGGTGTCGATCGATATCAACAAAAAGAAAGCAGCGAGTATCGACCGATACTAGATAGTATCGATCGATACCATCGAGCTTAGTCGAATTTCTCAGACTAAAATCTAATGGCGAATTGAGTCCCCGGCAACAGCGCCAAATTTGATATGCTCAAATTAATACCCTAAAAGTACTAAGTAGTAGTTGCATTAAAGTAGGGGTCGAACACAAGGACTCACAGAGACACACAATAGATTATATAGGTGAGAATTACGCTACGCAATCAATGGTATTGAAAAACAGAATGTAATTTAAAACGGTTGTGAATTCAATTGGAGAAAGATAGGTTCAGGGTATTTCTAAGGAAATCACTGAATGCAGACAAACTAATTAACATGATTCAGATTTAGCGCGGTTCTTGAACTCAAATCACTACAGTATAATTAACCAACTCTCGTTGCGAGAATTATCTAAGTCTAAATCCTAGAAATTCCAAATCTCTTTGCCAATCATAAAGTCTAAACCAACTTTTATATCAAGTTTGATTTGTTCACAAAACAACGAAGCCAAATCTCTTTGCGAAAAGTTATTTTGCTCACCTTAGGTTCTGTCAGGTAATTAATCGCGCTCTCGTGCCTAATCAATTATCCTAAGATCTAAGTTCTAGGTGATCAATCCAGAATTAGCTTTGCAAACAACCTATGGTGAAGAACTTAATTTAGATAGTGAATCCTAATAATAAATCAACCTAGCATTCAGAGAAAACCCTAAACCTAACAAGGGATATACTCAGACATGGAAATTGAAGCAATAAACATGTTTGAATAAATCATCAAATAAATCAGAAAGAGTAACAAGAGGGTTCGAAATATTCTCTCAGACGAACAGAGTTTTCAAAGCTCTCTCACAAAAACCAGAATAAAAATAAGCATAGCCATCAAAGTGGCTGTAAAACCTAATGGAAGTGAGTGCGGTCTCGAGAGGTCAAAGATTCGCCGTTACGGAAGGCATGCAGCAAGCGCATGTCAAAGGAGGCGATCATATGGATTGTAGTTAACGGTGGTGATGAAGAAGAAGNAGTGATAGCCTGTTGTTGGGATGATCAATCTCACTCAGCATTTGGTTAGCCAAATGTTGATGCATCACTTTTGTCGATGCAGGTAAAGATGTGGCGATCGTGGAATCGAGGCAATGAAGAGAGGGATGATTAGGACCCGGGGCTTGCTTTTGTTGTTGGGTATCGATCGACACCGGGAGGTATCGGTCGATACCAGTTGTAGTGGTTGTTGTATAGAACCTTTAGCTTGTGTATAAGCTGTAGCTTGGTCTTGTAATAAATAATTAATGTTTGTTTAATTAAGGGTTGTTTAATTAATGTTTGTTTAATGTTGTTTAATGTTTTGATTGTTTAAAAAAAAAAAAAAATGCGGTCCTTTCAGATACCATCGAGCTTAGTCGAATTTCTCAGACTAAAATCTAATGGCGAATTGAGTCCCCGGCAACGGAGCCAAATTTGAGATGCTCAAATTAATACCCTAAAAGTACTAAGCAGTAGTTGCATTAAAGTAGGGGTCGAACACAAGGACTCACAGAGACACACAATAGATTATATAGGTGAGAATTACGCTACGCAATCAATGGTATTGAAAAACAGAATGTAATTTAAAACGGTTGTGAATTCAATTGGAGAAAGATAGGTTCAGGGTATTTCTAAGGAAATCACTGAATGCAGACAAACTAATTAACATGATTCAGATTTAGCGCGGTTCTTGAACTCAAATCACTACAGTATAATTAACCAACTCTCGTTGCGAGAATTATCTAAGTCTAAATCCTAGAAATTCCAAATCTCTTTGCCAATCATAAAGTCTAAACCAACTTTTATATCAAGTTTGATTTGTTCACAAAACAACTAAGCCAAATCTCTTTGCGAAAAGTTATTTTGCTCACCTTAGGTTCTGTCAGATAATTAATCGCGCTCTCGTGCCTAATCAATTATCCTAAGATCTAAGTTCTAGGTGATCAATCCAGAATTAGCTTTGCAAACAACCTATGGTGAAGAACTTAATTTAGATAGTGAATCCTAATAATAAATCAACCTAGCATTCAGAGAAAACCCTAAACCTAACAAGGGATATACTCAGACATGGAAATTGAAGCAATAAACATGTTTGAATAAATCATCAAATAAATCAGAAAGAGTAACAAGAGGGTTCGAAATATTCTCTCAGACGAACAGAGTTTTCAAAGCTCTCTCACAAAAACCAGAATAAAAATAAGCATAGCCATCAAAGTGGCTGTAAAACCTAATGGAAGTGAGTGCGGTCTCGAGAGGTCAAAGATTCGCCGTTACGGAAGGCATGCAGCAAGCGCATGTCAGAGGAGGCGATCATATGGATTGTAGTTAACGGTGGTGATGAAGAAGAAGAAAATGAAGAAGATGATTTGTCTACGAACAAAAAATGAAATAGTTCGTTTGAATTTTTGAAATTTTCTATGGTTTTCTTTTAGTTCATGGTTTTATTTTTGTAAACCATAAGAAAGTGTTTCTCAAAGTATTGTGTTTTTGTTGACAACTAAGATGCCAACTTATGATAAGTTATTGGGTAAAAGTTATTGGATGCGAAAGTAATAAATTAGGTTAAAAAAAACAGTCAAATATGATAACAACCTCCAACATGCCGAAGTTACTGAAAATGAATGAATCAACAATGATCTAAAAAATTATAGAAGTTGGTTCACTAAAATATAAAGTTAACAAAATTTTGATTCACGCTGTTTTTTTGTATGTCAATGATAATTATGTGTATGTTAAAAAAACTCAATTGGAAAGAAAATAATATATTAGTAAAAAAGATTTTAAATGTTTTTGAAAAGATTTATCAAATAAAACATAATATTAAATTAATAAAACATTATATATATAAAATCCCGCAGCGTAGCGCATGTAACTAGCTAGTTCTAGTTAAACTTATTTTACTTCACCATTCTCAAGTACACCGAGTTTTGTTTCTTATACTTGGAACAAGTTCAGGGGTATAGAAAGTTATTCCCTATACACCACATATTTGAATTCCGGTTGTAAAATAATTAAACAAGATTTTGACCATTAATTTCCATAATATGTACCTATTAACAAACCCTTTCGTGATTACTGATTAACCTACATTTTACTAGTATTAAGTTAGATCACTTTCTTGGGAAGAGAATGCACTAGATTGCATGTGATGTGTTTCTTCTAATTTATACTATGCTCTCCTTTGCATTTGTTTTGAATCTTAGATATGCATGTGACCTGGTGAATTCTAAAATGCGCGAAAATAGTAACCCTTTCGTGATATTTACTGTGTCTATTTCCCAAATCTACAAATTATATGACAGCTTCTGCGCAGACTTCTTTAAATGCTTCATTACAAAATCTGCATCATTCATATACTTATTTGCATAGTAATAAAGTCGAAGACTCGTAAAATGTCAAGGCATCACCCAAATTTCAAAACATTAGATAAATACTTCGGACTAACCAAGACTCTTGATCTTACAATTTTGTGTGTTTTGGATTAAATTAAAAGAGAAAGGAGGGCAAAAAGAGATGGACCCAGTTATGATTGAAGTATCTTAGGAATCGAGGTTAGGGTACTTAAAAAGGACGTCCTCACATGATGGTGAGAGCTGATTCAGCCATTCAGGCAAACAGCCAAAGCGGCACTCAGGGCCGACCCTGGGCCATGCGTGATAAAACATTGGCCTCTGGCCCCCAATATTTTTTTCATTTTTTTGGCCCCATTTTTTTTTTTTTCATTTTTAGCCTCCAAATATTTTTTTTAAATTGTTTTGACCCCAAAAAAAACAAAAAACTTTAAAATTAGTCTTGGCCCTCCTCCCCCAAAATTTCAGGGCCGGCCCTGGCGGCACTGGTTTGAAATACTTCATAGTCTTCTACGATAATACAAGCTATCTCACTCAATGCCTTGTAGAAAAACATAAAGTTGTACATATTACCTCATGAATACGCATCATCATCAAAGTTACTCTCAAGTCTATGTAAATGTAAACTCACAGTTACATTGTTTTGTGACTTTGTCTACAGGATACAAATACATTCCGTTTTTTATTTATTTTTCTGTTACATTCATGGTAAGACAGAAAGGTCTACGGAACTGAAAGAAAAGAAACTGACACGGCCCTGAGCGATATGACAGAACATTAACGGCGCAGCTACGCGGCTTTGCAAGACTTTAAAATCTTTTTTGCTTGGTGGAGAGTCCTTGTAAAAGAGGAGAGTATGTTGAGCAAGATGCGTAATAAAAAACTTGCTTTCATAGTTGGTTTGGAACTAACGAGAACGCTTACCCCGAGAAGCAAGCCACAAAACTCGGTTCACCCGAGGAAGACTTCTTGAACCGGCTGTTTGGCAAATACACGTCAAACACAGCTCTTGCATCACAGATTTGCATATCTCCCAAGAGTTTGGTAACAGTATTCTTGTCACTTTGACATGTAGACATAAGGTTTGCTTGTGAGCTTAGCTAAGAAAACAAGCACATGTGAATATAGACAGCAACGAAAAATTAATTCCGAGTGTTCCAAAAATCCATGAAATAGACCTCAACTTACCGATGGTATGAGCATATAGAGATTGCATGAAAAAGGCTAAGTTGGCGTTAGGAATGGCTTCATATATATAAGAAAACTTTCGGGATAGCCACATCCTCTTCATATCAGCAAACGTTGTCAAATCACCCTGAAAGTCAAGCCAGAGACTCAACAGGTTTAAAGCCTGAGGGAGAGGGAAAGAGGTTCGACGAGAGGGAGAGGGAGAGATCCGGCGCGAGGAAGAGAAAAAGATAAAGAGCCGGCGAGAAGGAGAGAGAGAGAGAGAGAGAGAGAGAGAGAGAGAGAGAGAGAGAGAGAGAGAGAATGGAGAGTGGTAAAATCGTGACTAGACATGGCGACGATGAGAGCACAAGTAGTGGAGGCGTCACCGAATGCAACGTCGGAGAAAGTTTGGGAAATAAAACGAGAACGCCGCATCGATCGACTATCGATGGATTGAGAAAGATAGCGACTTCGAAGCTCGAGGAGGCGGTGCTTAATTGCAGAGACGAATCAATCCGATTAACGGCGACTCGTAGACAATCTTACCGTTTTTAGAATCTAGCTATGAATAAAAATGGCACGCAAGCCAAAACGATTCAGCAGCATATGAATACATTTTTCTTTCATCTCTCTACATCGTGAAAGAGACAGTCTTCAACACTCATTACACGAATCTTTGTAAGACCTCTTTAGATTCTCAAATTGATAGAACAACATTTTCTATATACCCGACTGGACATGGCGACGATGGGAGCACAAGTAGTGGATGCGTCACCGAATGCAACGTCGGAGAAAACTTGGGAAATAAAATGAGAACGACTGATATTCTGTGCTCTTAGATGTTCAAAAACTCTTGATGCGGCCGAGTCTTTCATATTCTTCATTATGACATGAGACTGATAACCCAAGGTATGCTTACAAGCAGAAATTTTACCGGATTGCGACTGAACATGGCGACGATTGGAGCACAAGTAGTGGAGGAATCACCGAATGCAACGTCGGAGAAAACTTGGGAAATAAAACGAGAACGACTGATATTTCGTGCTCTTAGATATATAAAAACTCTTAATGCGACTGAGTATTTCATATTCTTCATTACGACATGAGACTGATAACCCAATGTATACTTACCACTTAATTACATATTATACAATCATTTCCCCAACAACTAAACAAAGTTAGGGAGAAAAAAATAATATGTGCTAAACTAAATAACCTAAAAATACATCTTTAAAAAAAGAAGCACCAAAAAACTTTGTAAATAAAAATACCCGCGCATTAGCGCGGGGACTCACCTAGTATATAATAAAACCTCACTCGTCGTTATGGCCAACCAGTTTGATTATATATTACTGGTTATTATCTAATTTGTTAAAAAGTATATTTTAATCACACCAAATCATTCATATTCCTTTATATTACTACGATATAATCCCGACATAATATACGAATAGTGTTGTGAATAAAAGAGAGAGAAAAAATTGTTATTGTCTTATTCCATGAATAATGAGGAGTATAAATAAGTTTACATAGACTTGGAGAACAAACAGAATTAGGAGAAAAAGGAAAGTAGAGAATATTCTAAACCTCCTTATGATATGGGTCTTATAATGGGCATCCATATAATTAATTCATAACACTCCCCTTTGGATGACTATTATATAAAAATGATCATAATGCGCATAAGATCCCGCCTCATTAAAAACCTTAATAGGAAAATTCAATGGGAAAAACCATAGTTAAAGGAAAAAGAGTGCAGCGCGCTATTACTCCCCCTTATGAGTACATCACTTGAAATGTTTGAGTTGACGCGATCTAGTACGATGAACTAGCTTCTTGGAAGTAGCAGTTGGAGACGTCTTGGTAAATAAGTCCGTCAAATCTTCACTTGAACGAATTTGTATGATATGTACATCGCCATTATTCTGCAATTAATGGGTGTCGCAGATGATCCATCATGATCATTCTCTTTGCTTCTAATGATCTCATTAATCTTTGGAATGGTGATAGACTTTCATATTTACATTCCCTTAGGTGTCTATCATTTGCGTGTTCTTTGTTGCCTCGTTAAAACCTTGTCATGGAAAAACACAGTGGGATAAAAATCATGATAAGGAAAAAGAGTACAACAACGCACATCATCATATTTCTCCCCCTAGAAGCATCTTCTTCAAGAGATGCATTTCAACCATATATATCATCTTTAGAGAATTGATATAAGCATAACATTAGTTAATACACTCGTATGATTATCATAATTTCTCAGGTTATTGGACTTATGGTCCATAACATCATTTTCATATAGAAGATATTTTATTCGTCTATTTGGACTTCATGCCAGATTTCTTTTTACTTACAATCTTCTAGATATTCATATTGTACATATTTGTACATACGAGTTATTCATGCTCTTCTCGTAAAAGCTATTATGTTGGCTTTCTTTCTTGTCATATGAAAGCACATTTTTCAATCATGAAAGTGATCAACAACTTGCTCAAATATCATTTTAAGTGTGGTACTTCAAGACAAACTATATATGAGCATTTTCTATGTAGAATCTTACAAGGATATGTGATAAAAATATCTATTTACTTATATTTACAATTTGGAGAACTTGTAGACAATGTTGTCTTTCCAAATTTCGACTTTCGATAACTCTTCAAGAGTTTTGATTATGTTTATATCAAGGATCCCATTGATCCATAATCTTTTGATAAATACACATGGGTATATCGGTTAACCTCATAATATTCACTTTAAGAGTATACCCCATGAAACATATTTACTTTAATTCAATCCAATATCTAGTGTTCTCGGGAACTAGAATTTGCTGCCTTTAGCGATTCAAATTTTTCTAGGCTGCTTCTGGCAGTTTAAATCCTTCTGAGATTAAATTAAGTCTTTCTCTTATTGTCAGACTGGTAAGGGATCTAAAAATAGTTGCATCCACCACAAGAAAGTATATCTCTTCATATATCACTTTCATTCATCTTTTGCATAAAGATCCACTTATATCTTACTAGATTTACACGTTCAAGTGTACGGACTACTGGTCCAAATACTTCTCTGCAAGAGATTCTAACTTTGCCTCTACGGTTTTTTCCATGATTGGCCAATCATCACTTTACGTACGTTTTTCAATAAACCTTCTTTTACCGCGGTTTATGATCCTCAATTCTCATCAACTGCTTCATTGCATGCAAAAATATATTCGACGTCGATTTGCTCTTGGTTCCAATTTATTCCAGACATGACACAACTATTTGAAATCTCTTATCATTACCAGATACCTGGATTTCCTTCTTAGTCGTGTCTAATGTCTCGTATGGAGATCCTCCATAATTCTTTGATTCATCGATCTTGCCATTTCATAATCTGCTTCATTTCTTTTCGAGGATTATAATCTTTGGAACCAATAGGTCTATCACGCTTCATGCGATCTCTAGACTCAATAGCAGTTGATATTGTCCCCCCCGGGACATCAATATTAATTGGAGCGCAGCTGCTATATGTGACTTCGTCACTCAATCAGGGTCAGAAAATGTTTCTGGCATCAAATTTGCTAACTCTGCAAATGAATTATCTTTTGAACTTCTAGTGCACATTCTTTATGAGGATCAAGATAATTTCTTTCACTGATTTTCTTTTCCAACTGTTTATTTTCTTCTCTCCCCTTAATTGTTGGAAAGACTGACTCACTAAAATTGCAGTCTGTAAATCAAACATTATCCCTTATTGATGGCTCAATACATTTACTCATCAAGGGAGATTCATATCCAACAATTCTTAACCCCCTTTGAGGCCCTAACTTAGATCAATGTGGTGGAGCAACATTACATCCAAAAACTTTTAGTTGGGAAATATATGGTTCCTGACCAAAAACCAATCGTGGGGGGAACTCAGAATTATTTGTTGGCATAATGCGAATCAATGCGGTTTCACTCTAATCAATTAACCAAATACTTTCGCAACGAAACATAATGGGTGATCAGTCCAAAATATCTCCTTGTATACATACCAGAAAATTAATAAATTCCAAATTCATTGGATAATGAAAGCCATATTATCAACTTGCTTTATGGACAACATATAAAAATCTTCTGGTTCTTTAATGAATATCCATATGATTTTTTTTATATTCTTTTTCGCATTACTATTGAACCGGAATGGCCTAACCGGTCATGCCAAACCAGTGAGATTTTTAGTAAACATCTTGTTTACTATCTCCATTATATTATTTCGTTGAGTACAATTTATAGAGAATGCAGATAGTTTCTCCATTTATTTTTACTGCCTTGGGTAATACTCTTGATGTGAAGATATTCAACATTTCCTTCACTCATTGTCTCAACATGATTAATCTTGAAATCTCCTGGATTTTCTTTATAAAAGATTCATCAAGTCTATTGTGAATGTGAACATAATCTTCTAGATGTTCCACTTACTATGGATATGAGATCTTTAATTCTCCCCCTCTAGATGATGACACTTCAGGTCCATCCATCTCGAATTGAATCACATTCTAGAATCAACAACATACCCAACTTGGGTCATGTATATTATCTTAAATTCTTTTAACTTTTGAGACTTTGAAAAGTATAATACATCAACGATTTCAAATTGCATTCTCATAGGCAAATATATATGCCTTTAACATTCTTTGTACTACCTCATATTGTACACTAGCTTATTTCATCGTCACATGAGAGAATTATCCCTTGTATGTTACCATCTTTATTTTCTCACTTATGGTGAGCTGAGTTCTTGAAAGAGACTATTTACATCGACCTTGACATTGACCATATCAATATACATATCCACGTTCATATCTACGATTACTTCTATAGCCACTTCCTCGGCCAATGTTATTACTGTCACATTCGGATCAGGGAATGGAGCATAACCAATTAGAAGTGTATCATGATTTTTCATCTCTAACTCATTATTTTGCCCAGTCTCAATTAGACAATATATAAGTTCAGAATACTTCTCAAATCCTCTTTTCATAGTATTGTGTCTTCAGGACAACATTACTTGTCTAAATGGTAGAGTGTCTTTTAATATCAATTTGCAATTAATTCTGAACATAGCTGAGTAATATCAGCTTACATACTTCAAATCATGTAATATTAAATTTAACCAATCATAATGAGCGTTAAGTAATATCACATTCTAGTGGTCATAATGAACGTTAAGTAATATCACATTGTTCTAAAGAATATTTGGATCTCTTATGGTCAAATGTTCGATCTTAAAACCCTCTATGGAGGTGATGGCAATGAAATATAATTATAATAAAGGTATGTACAAATCACATATTCAATAAATAAAGATAATAATCACATACTCAATCAATCATTACCGTTCACTAGTTTTTTTTTTTTTTTTACTATCATTCAATTAAACTAAGTTCTCAATCATCAATTTAATCAACAGAAAATATCAAATGACGCATATACAAATTTTATGATTATGAGAACAAATAAACATGATGCAATTGTTATGTGCAAATCCGGATTTAAATCATGTATGTGCATGTTTGACCAAACCAAACAATAAAACATGATAATAATATTGTAATTATGTCATGGATATATGAACTAATCAGATATAATTAATATAGAGAGTAAGTTGTACTTATCTCGATAACGGCTAGGCGATAACTTGGCATAACGGATTTGAGGCTTAGGGTTTGGTAGATTGCACATGTTGTGGATAACTGGTCATATCTCTCGTTGTACAACTTATTTTGGGGCGATTCTGAGCTTCCTAGAAAGATGACGTCCGGGGATTTCTGTGGATAGTCGGATCGTCACCTGATTCTTACGGAGTCGCCGGTAACACGTCGTTGAAGGTGCCTGATCGGAATCGCCGGTGGAGAGCTCAGCCAGACTACATCGGCTTCACGGTTTCTGTCATAACTCCCGAAAGGTGGACTCAATTGAGGCGCTACCGGTGTTTATGAAAATCTGATTCAAAGATCTATCCGTGGGTGGTTGAATCGCCATGAGAATCCAGGTGATTCGCCGGAAAATTACCCTGAAAGGTGGCAGATCGGAGAGCTTGGGCAGACTGCACCAGTTTCAGAAAAACGATGATATCTCTCTGACCGTGGTCTCAAATTAAGCGAGGTCGGTGGCGCTGGAAAGCTGACTCGAAGAGCTTTCCGTACATGTGTGACTCGTCGTGGTTCGTCGGAAAATTGCAGTGCAAGGAGACGGCTCGAATTCTAGGTTAGCTCAAACAGCTAGGGTTTCGTGCTGATAACGTGTTGTGAATAAAAGAGAGAGAGAAAATTGTTATTGTCTTATTCCATGAATAATGAGGAGTATAAATAAGTTTACATAGACTTGGAGAACAAACAGAATTAGGAGAAAAAGGAAAGCAGAGAATATTCTAAACCTCCTTATGATATGGGTCTTATAATGGGCATCCATATAACTAATTCATAACAAATATATTTTAAATATAAGTACCACAAATAGATTTTTAATATAAGTACCACGAAGAAAATCATATAGATCCGCAATTTTTGTTTTTTAGTTAGCCGTTAAAATTATCTATTCCGTGATGAATGCAGGAATAAAATTAGCCCAAAATAATAGAACACTAAGTACAACAACAATTACAGAAAATAAATCCGTTATTAATATTATCTCCAAATTCCATGAGACACTTTTAGACCGAAGACGTAAAATTTGTAACATTTTTTAAATCAAACACTACCAAACTAAAAGAGTTCAAAATTCAATTTTGATCTAAATAATTAAATTCTACAATTGAGGGAATAGTGTCCAAACTCAATGAATAGCGATTTATAATTTTAGATCAATGAGATCAAAAACTACACATAGTCATTTCAAGGAACACGATCTCATTGATATGTTTGCAAAAGTTTGCATGCTTACACTTTATATACCAAACATAGCACTCTCAAATATAGCACATTTATTAATATTATTAATTCAAGACGTTCATAAACATACCAAAAATCCAATTAATACATAAATCCCGAAACATGTCAGAGTTCGCTTCCATCACCAAGAGCAACCAAACAAAGGGAACGACATGCAGCACGAAAGGTAGGATGAACAAATACAAAAACACAAGTACGAAAACGATATACGTGTTAGTGTGTTACACAATAAAAAATATACCGATTTAGAAATCATTACCTCGGGCAACCATTGCAGAATTCAAAAGCCAAACTCAGAAGACCAGAACAGGAACACTCAAACACGTTACCATCAATTAGGGTTTTAATCTAAGTTCATGGTACAAAATGCTGCCACTTTTTTAGATTTTTTTTTTCTAATTTGACCCCTGAAAATCCGAATGATAACAGGAGCAACTAATCAAGAAGAAAGCCGAGTACGCAGAGCAAATGAAGAACAAAATAGCTCAAATCCACAAAGAAGCTGAAGAGAAGAGAGCGATGACCGAAGCTAAACGCGGGGAAGATGTTCTCAAGGCCGAGGAGATGGCTGCAAAGTACCGCGCCACAGGAACTGCCCCAACAAAGCTATTTGGATGCTTCTAATTTATATGGAGAAATGGATTTTGATGTTGCTTTAATGGTTTTCTTTGAAAGGCCTTTTCTGAACGTTCTACATGTAATAAAACTCCCAATTATTATTATTTTTTTTCGTTTTTTTTTCTTTCTCTTAACTGTCATGGACTCACGGCCCAAGTGATCATAATAGAACTAGTGGACTAATTGAAAATGTAAAAAACTGAGTTAAAATCCTAACTTAGTTAAACGAACAAAACAAATAAAATCAATGATAGTCTCCCAGTGATAACTCACAAGTGTGATATTCGACTCTCATGTGAAAACCTATGTGGCCAGCGGGTTCACATAGTTTTCCGAGCTTCATGATTAGTCGGATCTCATGGTCCGTTGATCCGAGAACCAACTAGAGATAAACGCCCATCAAACTGGTTCGGAGCTCATGGTGTCCGTTGAACCGGATCATCCGAGTTGTAAAAAAAACAAATTAGAACATAAGTAATTTTGTTTTTTAGTTGATAAAATTTTATTATATTATTCCGAAACCAAAAAAAAACTTTCAGCATCATCGTTATGACTTATGAGGTTTCCTATTCTTAGGTCGAAATATTAAGGCCCAGATATAAGGGCCCAATAGAATGTGGTCTTGCAAATTAGGATTTCTTCTTTCTCGAAGCTTAAGCCTTCGCTGCCGCTCTATCTTTAACCTCAAGCTCTTTAACCTCAAGCTCTAATGCGAGAGCAGATCAGCAGCCATTGCGGAACAGGTGACTTGATCGTATTCCTTCTACAGTATGCTCCTTTCGATCTATCTGATAAATATCCACTTAGTGATTCTCATTTTCTTTCTTAGTGATTTTCAGACTGAGAAAGCTTTTCTAAAGCAACCCAAGGTCTTCCTTAGGTAACCTGCGATTCGATTTCTATCTGTGATTTTATGCTATTCAAGTTCCAAGTTGTTTATATGGTTCGTATGTTTCTGTTTATCAGCTCGAAGAAATCCGGAAACGGAAAGAGACCGGGAAAGGGTGTAAATCGATTCTGGAAGAACATTGGTTTGGTCTTTAAGACTATCGATTCTGGAAGAACATTGGTTTGGGCTTTAAGACTCACCGCGAAGCTATTGAAGGTTTGTTTTTTTGTTTTTGTTTTTATCCTCATTTCTCGTTGCTAGTTATTCTAGGTGGAACTATAGATTATGGTTTCATATAGTTGATTGATCCAAGACGTATACTATGAGAATCAAACTGGCCTCTAAACAAAAATCCTACCATTCGACTAGATAGAAATCCACAAAACCCAAACCCTGATCCAATCGATGTATGATGATGGTGAGCGGACAAATGCTGCAGGACCCGCGAGCCTTTGCACAAGATGGTCCTGTCTCGAGATTACAGATCGGGCAAGCTCGCTCTCTCGGAGACTCTTTGTGTTATTCCAAATTTATCTGGAGTTTATACACTTTACTTTGTTTGCGATTTTTTCCTATTGTATTGACTAAGAGAGCCCAAGCATTGCTTCTGCTGCAAAGTCACAAGAGAGACAGAAACAGAAGAATGGTTAGTGTCTAGAGAATGAGTCTGATCAAGCATGAAGTTGGAAAAACAAAGAGAATTATTACTATTTCACCGATTTGAAGCTATAAATCAAATAGTTTGTCAATATATACTCTTTGTGCACTGAAACGAGCCCAGATTTTTCATTAGGTTTCGATTGATTTGGTTTCAATCAATCAATCGACGAACAGAGCTACGGTTCATAACAAGATCATCCAACAATAATCACACCAAAAAAAAATCGAGCATAAACGTAAAACTGGTTTACAACATACGAATTAGAACAAATACCGAGAGACCATCAATTCGATCCCAGAAAAATAACAACGAATTAAGAACAGATAGCAGCAATCAAACGAAAATTCTTCGTAGATGGGTTTTTTCAGAAACCTACCTTGAAAGAAAACGATTCAAGTAAATGTCCAGATGAAAAGCTTGTAATGAACTTCGGAGTTCAAAAATGGCGAATCCATGGATGGCGAATGGGTCAACACATCGGCAGATGCAAATTGCTTCGTTCTAGTTCGCCGTCTTCTTCCGTGAAATCTGAAGAAGTTGATTAGAGATCGATTTCCGGTTTGCAGAGAAATTGATTTAGGGTTCTTAGATTTGCAGAGATGGATTTTGAAGAAGTTGTCGTTACAGATTTTTTTTTTGGTTCAAACCGAAATAGCAAACGACACTAACCATTCTTATGTTTCTGTCTCTCTTGTGACTTTGCAGCAGAAACAATGCTTGGGCTCTCTTACTAGTGCTGTCAAAATGGGTGTCCAAGCCCATTTGGGCATGTCCATTGAGGACCATTTTGATTGTGGACAAATAATGACCATGTTCATTAAGGACCATGTCCATTAAGGACCATGACCATTAAGAACCATGACCATTAAGGACCATGTCCAAATGGGGTGTCCATTGGTCAAAATAAAACAGATTTTTCTTTGTTGACTAAATACTTTCGAAATAGTCCATGACGGTTTGCTATTTCGGTTTGCTATTTTTTTTTGCTATTTCGGTTTGCTATTTCAGTTTGCTATTTCGGTTAACCGAAATAGTTAACGTCGTTTGCTATTTAGGTTTGAACCCAAAAAAAAATCTGTAACGACAACTTCTTCAAAATCTATCTCTGCAAATCTAAGAATCCTAAATCAATTTCTCTGCAAACCGAAAATCGATCTCTAATCAACTTCTTCGGATTTCACGGAAGAAGACGGCGAACTAGAACGAAGCAATTTGCATCTGCCGATGTGTTGACCCATTCGCCATCCATGGATTCGCCATTTTTGAACTCCGAAGTTCATTACAAGCTTTTCATATGGACATTTACTTGAATCGTTTTCTTTCAAGGTAGGTTTCTGAAAAAACCCATCTACGAAGAATTTTCGTTTGATTGCTGCTATCTGTTCTTAATTTGTTGTTATTTTTCTGGGATCGAATTGATGGTCTCTCGGTATTTGTTCTAATTCGTATGTTGTAAACCAGTTTTACGTTTATGCTCGATTTTTTTTTGGTGTGATTATTGTTGGATGATCGTGTTATGAACCGTAGCTCTGTTCGTCGATTGATTGATTGAAACCAAATCAATCGAAACCTAATGAAAAATCTGGGCTCGTTTCAGTGCACAGAGAGTATATATTGACAAACTATTTGATTTATAGCTTCAAATCGGTGAAATAGTAATAATTCTCTTTGTTTTTCCAACTTCATGCTTGATCAGACTCATTCTCTAGACACTAACCATTCTTCTGTTTCTGTCTCTCTTGTGACTTTGCAGCAGAAGCAATGCTTGGGCTCTCTTACGGTGAGATTTTACTCATCATCGGCGCCACTGCTGCTGTTGTAGGTTAGTCTCTTCAATCTCGTAGATATATTTCGATTGAGATTGTAGTAGCTTCCATCTTTGTGTTATTCCAAATTTATCTGGAGTTTATATACTTTACTTTGTTTGCGATTTTTTCCTATTGTATTGAGTCTTAATAGAAAGGCTTCGACTCAGTGAATTCCGATTTTCCAGGGCCAAAGGATCTTCCAATTATTGCTAGAGCAGGAGGAAGATTATTCGGACGAGCAATTGGCTACATTCAAATGGCTCGTGGTCACATAGATGGTGTCATGAAGCAGCCTCAAATGCAAGAGGTTCCTTTTTCTTTTCTTGCATTTCCAGTTTCAGCATTGTTTGATCTCAATATCATTGTTGTTTTACGTTAATCTTGAATCAAAATGGACTTTGAGGGGTTGTATGTAGAAGAATGGTAGCTAAATTAGTTTGTAAATTTAAGTACGCATTAGTTTCAAAAGATCAGATGTTCCTTGGAAATTATTATTACCCAAAACATGTAGGTAAGTCTTTGTGTATCTCATTCTTAGTTGCTCTCATATACTTGTTTAGATTTCAAAAGAAGTTCAAGATTTGCGAGCACAAGTGGACGCTATTAGCCATGGAGCAAGCTTCTCTCTTTTTAATTCCAATCCTTTGACTCGACGAGTGTCCAACCATTCTCCAGAATCTAGTCCAACCACCAATGGTATAAACTCATTATTTGTCCTGCTTGTTGTTCTGGTTGTTCCTTATTCGGTTCTGTCCCTTTATAGGGAATGCTACATCGGTCAATGTTGAAGAAAGACAGAAGAGTGCAGATCACTGGACAAAGGTCTTTTCTTATGTTATTATCTCTTTTTATTTATATATATATATAGTTGGTGCCATTCACACTCTTTCTCTTTTTTTTTCTATGTCCATAAGGCTCAAGAATTTAGTGGCTCGTCGTCGGCCTCAGTTAACCTACACGCCCAAGCAACAACATTTGCACGATTATCCGAGACCGTCAGTGGCAAAAGTCACACTCTAAGTGGCGATTCAGGTATCTCACCTGTTCTTCCAGTTTCAGCTGAAATGGCAAAGTTGCTCCCTCATCGCAAAGGTAGAAAGAATTTCATTGCGACTTTTCTTTCCAAATGTTTTTGAACCATATTTTATAGCTCAGAGGCCACCATTTTTGCCGCCTTGGTTTGAGTAAAAAAAAGATTGAAAATTTATCCTGATTCATTTGGTCGCAGAGAGTGCAAGAGGATCTGATATAATGCTGGAGGCGGTTCTTGAAGCCGAAGTAGCACACAAAGCCAAACTCTTTTTTGCGCAAGCCGAAAAAGAAACTCCGTCTTTGAAAGGTGTCGCAAAACCTCTCTGGTCTGCTCTTACCTTTCGTTTTACTGTTTAAGATACTATAGCCACTACACTCAAACTACAAGCTCTCATAAATATTTCCGTGAACCGCGGTTACTTTACTGATTAGCATACTTGTCGTGTGAAACCTTTCTCTATAATCTTGCGACTGTTGCAGGGAAGCATCTCGGTGACGGTAACGGGAAAGGAGAAAGTTGAAGTCAAGTTTTTGGGATCGTCGATCACAAGACACCAGGCATGGTCATTGATTGACCATTCTGAATTTTGGGCCTTGTTGTCTGAGTGGGCTTTTATACTAAATGAGCATGACCTTTTTTAGTATACGGTTCATATACCGGTCTATCCGGTTATCTATATGGTTTATCACATTGGATATACTTGTATATAAACTCATTTTGTACATTTGATTTTACTCAATGAAGATGAAACCATTTATTTAGTTTTCTCTAAAATGGTATCAGAGACACTGTAACGACTTTTTCCGCGAAAACTTTGGATCTTCATCTTCTTTCCCTTTTTTTTTGATCGATTTCAATCGATTTCATCCCATTCTTCTTCTGAATCTTCATTCATCTTCATCTCCTTCTTCGATTCGATTCCGCATTGCTCGATTTCGGTTTTGTTTTACACCTCTGAAGCTTTGATTTCACATCTATGGCGAAAGGAGGCCGCAAATCCCGGATCGGCAATACTTCACCGGATTCACCTTCTCCGATGACTTCTGCACCAGCTCTTTCTCCGAATCAAGCTGATTCGCGAGCTGCACAATCCAATCAAAGAACCAGTGATACTCAATCTATTCACGGATCTTCTGCGAAGGTATCATCTAATCTGGAATCGATTGATAGCGTGCACAGTCCGTTTTTCTTACATGATGCGGATCATCCTGGATTATCACTAATCTCCAATGTCTTAGATGGATCGAATTACAATAGCTGGAAAGTTGCAATGACTATAGCTTTGGAATCTAAGAATAAATGGAGTTTTGTTGATGGATCGTTACCTAGACCGCTAGAATCAAACTCGATGTTCAGAATATGGAATCGATGCAACAGTTTGATTAAGTCTTGGCTTCTGAATGTGGTTAATCAAGAAATATACGATAGTATCCTATACTATAATGATGCTGCTGAAATCTGGTTGGAGTTGTTCAAGAGATTTCAAGTTAGCAATCTACCAAGGATTTATCAGCTGGAACAGGAAGTCTTAACTCTAAGACAAGGATCTATGGATCTTTCAGCTTACTACACTAAGTTGAAGACTCTATGGCAACGTCTTGCTTCTACAAAATCACAGAAAATTTGTAGTTGCAACTGTGGAAAAGTTGAAGAGTTGCTTGAGGATGCTGAAACCAATCGAATCATACAATTTCTGATGGGATTGAATGATTCATATGCTAATGTACGTGGGCAGATTCTTAACAAGAAACATCGTCCAAGCTTGAGTTCCATCTACAATATGTTGGATCAAGATCAAAGCCAAAGGACAGTGGGAAGTACAGCTAAAGGATATGTTCCATCTGTTGCATTTCAAATTAGTGGTAAAGAGAATATGGATTCTGGTCCTACCTTTGAAGGCAGTGTGGCTGCTGCAACAAATTTTCAACAGAAACCTCGTCATGTGTGTAGCCACTGTAGAGCAGTTGGTCATTTAAAGGATCGTTGTTATAGATTACATGGTTATCCACCAGGCTGGACAGGAAAGAAGAAGTTCAATCCATCTCAATTAACTCCTACCTCAGCTCAGAAATCTACAACATCGATTCTTCCAAGCACAAACATGACTTCTCTTATTGGCCTAAACACTTCCCCAACTCAAGGATCGATTCATGGAACTGTTACAACACCATCAACCTTGGGTGAAAATTTGACTAAAGAACAGATTCAAGAAGTTATTTCCTTCTTTAGCTCGAAACTACACACCTCTGGTAGCACTCCATCTCTTGCTGTTTCTTCAACTTCTACTTCCCCCTCTGTACCAAATATTTCTCAGATATCTGGTACTTTCTTGTCTCTTTATCCTCCTACTTACTATGACATGCTCACTTCCAAATCCGTTGAAAATAATATCTCTCCTAGTTCATGGGTTATAGATTCAGGTGCCACTCATCATGTGTCTAACTCTAGGACTATGTTTCTAGGATTTAAGGATCTAGTTAACACTTTTGTGAAACTTCCTAATGGAACCACAGTGAGCATTGTTGGGATAGGATCAATTCAGTTAAATGACACAATTGTATTGCATGAAGTATTGTTCATTCCTGTATTTCGTTTCAATCTTTTGAGTGTCAGTATGTTAACTAATCATTTACCTTCCATCATTAGTTTCACCTCCACTTCTTGCTTCATTCAGGATCTTACTCAGGAATTGATGCTTGGTCAGGGTAGTCAGATCTCAAATCTTTACATTTTGGAGTTTAATAAAGAGCATTCTACATTTAGCTTCAAAGGTACCACTTGCTCTACTGTTTCTGTTGTTGATTTCAATTTGTGGCATACTCGCTTAGGTCATCCTGCTCAGTCAAGGATTGATCTACTTAGTGATGTATTATCTTTACCAAAATCTCATAATAAAACTGAACATTGTTCCATTTGTCCTCTAGCTAAACAGAAACATTTACCTTTTCACTCACATGCTCATATTTGCAAGGAATCTCTTGAATTACTACACATAGATACATGGGGTCCATTTTCTGTACCTACATATGATGGTTTTAAATACTTCTTGACTATTGTAGATGATCATAGTAGGGCTACTTGGATTTACTTGTTGCAATCAAAGTCTGATGTTTTGTCTATTTTCCCTGCATTCATACAAATGGTAGAGACACAATATGATAAGAGAGTCAAATCTGTTAGATCCGACAATGCTCCTGAATTAAGGTTCACTGATTTTTATCTAGAAAAGGGTATTGTTTCTTATCATTCATGTCCTGAAACCCCTCAGCAGAACTCAGTAGTGGAAAGAAAACATCAACATATTCTTAATGTGGCTAGATCTTTAATGTTTCAGTCCAATGTTCCTTTAGAGTATTGGGGTGATTGTGTAATGACTGCTGTGTCCCTAATAAATAGATTGCCTACTCCAGTCTTAGAGAACAAAACCCCTTATGAGATGTTGACTAGCAAAATCCCGGATTACAGCCTTCTTAGAGCCTTTGGTTGCTTATGTTACGTTTCCACCTCCTCTAAGCAAAGACATAAATTTCAACCTAGAGCGAAGGCTTGTGTATTCTTAGGATATCCTTCAGGTTACAAGGGATACAAATTACTAGATATGGAGAGCAATATTATTTCAATTTCTCGGCATGTTACTTTTCATGAGGATATTTTCCGTTTCTATCTTCTACATTGACAGAAGATACACGGGCTTTCTTTCCTCATATTCCTTCTCCTGCTTCCACTGATGAATCTCAGCCTTCTGCTCATTCATCTTCTGATGCACTTCCTCTCACTAAGGAATCATCTTCTGAGGATCTTTTACCTTTAGTAATTGATTCTCGCAGACAATCCAAATTACCTTCACATTTGCAGGATTATTATATATATAATACTACTTCATCTTCTACTCCTTATCCTATATCTAACTATATCTCTTATAATAAACTAGCCATTCCTTTCAGCATTTTCATTCATAATATTACTCATACTCTTACCCCAAATACATATTCTGAGGCTAAGAAGGACAAGGTGTGGTGTGATGCTATGGGTGTGGAGTATCAAGCTATGGATCGTACTAACACTTGGATAGTATGCCCCTTACCTCCTGGTAAGAAACCGATTGGTTGTAAATTTGTTTACACAATCAAACACAGTGCTGATGGAAGCATTGAAAGGTATAAGGCTAGACTTGTAGCCAAGGGATATACACAGGAAGAAGGGATTGATTTTGTCGATACATTCTCTCCAGTAGCTAAGTTTGCAACAGTGAAAATTCTCTTAGGAATTTCTGCAAAGTTGAATTGGCATTTAACTCAACTAGATGTATCTAATGCATTCCTAAATGGAGAATTAGATGAAGAGATTTATATGGATCTACCCCCTGGTTATGAGATCCCACCTGAGGTTGTTGTTGAAGGCAGGATGGTTTGCAAATTACAGAAATCAATATATGGTCTAAAGCAGGCATCTCGTCAATGGTTCATTAAATTCTCTTCTACACTATGCAACATGGGTTTTGATACATCTTATGGAGATCATACCCTGTTTACACGATTTCAAGATGGCATTTTCGTGGTAATACTGGTATATGTGGATGACATTATAATAGCTAGTAGTGATGCTAGTGTTATTCATTCTTTGAAGATTCAACTCAACAATTTTTTCAAACTCAGAGATCTTGGTGATCTTCAATACTTTCTGGGTTTGGAAATTGCTAGATCTTCAGAAGGAATTTCCATTTGTCAGCGTAAGTATGTCCTGGAGCTATTATCTGACACTGGATTTCTTGGCTGCAAACCATCCACCATCCCTATGGAGCCAAGTCATTCTCTTCACAAAGATGATACTCCTTTCCTTGAAGATGCTGAGTTCTATCGAAGACTGGTTGGTAAATTGCTTTATCTGTGCAACACAAGACCTGATATATCGTTTGCGATTACCAAACTCTGTCAATTCTCTTCTGCTCCCCGAGAAGTTCATTTACAGGCTGTTCATAAGGTCCTTCGCTATCTCAAAGGCAGTATAGGCAAAGGACTTTTCTACTCTTCTGATTCAGATTTGTCTCTTAAAGGTTTTACTGATGCTGACTGGGCTGTTTGTCCAGAAACCAGAAGATCTGTTTCAGGTTACTGCATGTTTATTGGTGATGCACTTATCTCATGGAGATCGAAGAAACAACCCACTGTTTCTTGTAGTTCTGCTGAAGCTGAATACAGGGCGATGGCTTTTGGCACTAAGGAGTTGATTTGGATAGCTCAGATTATGAAGGACTTGCGTCTTCCTTCTCCACTCCCTGCTACTTTGTATTGTGACAGTACTGCAGCTCTTCACATTGCCAAGAACCCGGTTTTCCATGAGAGAACTAAATACCTTGACATTGATTGTCACAAAGTCAGAGAATGTGTTGCATCTGGTTTTCTGAAAACTCTCCATGTTCGTAGTGAACATCAACTTGCTGATGCTCTCACTAAGCCTCTTTACCCAACACAATTTCAGATTCTTATATCCAAGATGGGACTTCGAAACATCTATGAAGCTCCATCTTGAAGGGGGGTTTTAGTATACGGTTCATATACCGGTCTATCCGGTTATCTATATGGTTTATCACATTGAATATACTTGTATATAAACTCATTTTGTACATTTGATTTTACTCAATGAAGATGAAACCATTTATTTAGTTTTCTCTAAAAACCTTTGTTTCCCGCTGTGGCGACGAGTGATTCGAACTTGAAATAAGTTCACTAATTGATCTTGTAAATAATCTTCATACCTCTCTGTATGCGATTTACGAATGTGATTTAATTAAAATTTTGTACGTTAAACTTGGCAATATATTTAGTTCCCGGGTTTCGGTTTTGTTATTTACTATTAGAGAGTAACGATTCAATCGATATTGCGTTTTTTAACTGCGGTTTTGTAAGTATTTTGTCAATAAAAAATATGCGGAATGAAAAGTACAACAAATATTATCGTTTTTGCATTAAAATTGCAAAAAAAAAAAAACATTTATTAAACATAAAATTGAGTTTCAAGTAGATTATTTGTGGATATAGTTGAATTAAAACAACTTTAGAGTTTCCACATTTAACTATATATGACTAATAATATTTTGTTTTTTTAATAATTAGTAATATTTTTTTATTTATATTAGACAACGTGATAACCATAACTCTTCATCCCAGAAAACTTATTTTCTCCAATATTAACGCAATTACGAAGGTTAGATGCATATCCGTCTAGGAATTTACCAATATGCGTAATCCAGTCGAAGAACTCCTCCTTTGAAGGCTTATCCAAACGAAAAATGAGGGGCAGTGATAACCAAATTTAATTAATTGATTAAGAAAATAGCCAAAGAAAAAAAAAATTAAGCAAGTAACAATTTGTGTGATTTTGTGACCGTTATGTCCTTGTGACTAAGTTGTAGGGGAGAGAAAGAGATTTGCATAATTCGCATAGTAATCCCGAAAAGAATAGTAGTCCCGGAATAAATAGTAACCACAGAGAAGAACCAACCTCGTCTAAGCTAAAGAAGAAGACTCAGAGTGAATAGTAGTCTCGGGATGAATAGTGTCCCGGGATGAATAGTAGTGGTGATTGTGTCGAGAAAGGAAAAAAGAAAAAATAGAAAAGAGATAAAAAAAAGGAAAGATGAATGGTAATCCTAGGATTACGGAATCTCGAGATGAATAGTAATCCCCGGATGAATAGTAATCACGAAGAAGAACCAACCTCGTCTAAACTAAAGGAGAAGACTCTGAATGAATAGTAGTCTTGGAATGAATAGTAGTGGTGATTGTGTAGAAAAAGAAAAAGGAAAAAAGAGAGAAAAAAAAGGAAAGATGAATAGTAATCCCGAGATGAATAGTGAGGGAGGGAGGGAGAGGGAGAGAGAGAGAGAGGGGGCGTGGGAGGGAGGGAGAGAGAGGGATAGAAAAAAGGATAAAATAAAGAAAGGTTAAAAGGGTATTGATACATATTATATGGAGAATATCATGTCCATTTTTTTTGGTTATTCACTTAATTATAGTTATACACTGCAATTTCCCAAAAAACAATCGATGGATTTATGAGCTTTGCTTACTCATAATTGTAAGACAAAGAAGATTCCAACGTTAATGAAGAAACGAAGGAGATAGGTCAAGAAAAAGGGAAATAGATAGAAAATTATAACCCATCATGATTAGAATTGAAAGCTCTGATACCTAATATTAGCTTGACCCGATCCACAATAGACGAGAAAAAATTGGTCGGAAATTTCAGACGAGAAATTTTTCCTCGGTATTTCATCGGAAATCGTTCAAAAATTTCTGACCAATTTTTTCTCGTCTGGAATTGGTATGTTTTCTTATAGCGTATTTAGATCCGCTAAAAATTATTTCATAAAACAGGTCCGTTTAGGGCCGTTAACTTTTGACCCATTTTAATATCTTTGAAATCGTGTGATACTCTGGTGCAGAGAACTGTTGAAATCGAAGAGTTGGAAAGATTAGGTAGGGTTGTCAATTTGAGTGTTTATACGCGGGTCACGCTTGTAACACCCCCGATTCCGACCTAAGAAATTGTCCATCATCTCCTCCGCCGGAACCGGGAGGGGTGTTACAGTTATAGTGAAGGGAGAACCGCCAAGACGGTCTAGCCAGGAAAGCATCCCATACTACCTTCCCGGCCGAACTATCTCGACTGATTGCATCTCGTTTATACCTTTTGACCGATGGCCTAAGGCTTTGCAACCCGTACCGCCCGTCAAAGGTTGTTTCGGCCCGGACTAGGCCTAGTACCCTAAGAAACTCGAGGTTTTAAGCTTGAAAACATTTTTATTAAAAACTTTGAAAACGTCTTTCACGGCGGATGCATCCTTCTTAAAACCTTTTTGAAAACAACCAAAAATTCCTTTTCACTAACACTGAAATCTACTCTGGTGGTCCTAATGCTCGGCGCCTCCTTCTAACTAATTCTAAGGCTACCTGCAAGAAATCTGTAAAATATAATGAGTATTCCTAGTGAATACTCAGTGAGCTAAGGACCCTACCCTGCAAGTTAGTACCCCAACCCACTAACAACCTACCCCAGATAGCAGAAGCCTAAGAAGGAAGCACCGCACTAGACCAACCTAGCCTAATGTGCATTCCTGTTTACACACACACAACCGGTATGCTGGCTTACCGAACCAGCATACCAACACAGAATGGCACACTCGTCCAGAGTGCGCTGCGCGGAAGCTAAACAAACAACAAGCATGCGCTAAAGGCTTTTTAGCGACATAACTTGGGCACACAAACGATGCTGAGAGCTCTCTCACCTTCGATGTATCGAACAACCCCACCCCGTGGCCCCTGCCTAATCACCACACAGGATCATAGACGTCCATAGGGTGTTTCGAACTACACCACGATGTATCGAAAAACCCCACCTCGTGGCCCCAGCCTAATCACCACACAGGATCATAGACGCCACACGAACGGAGTCCTCAGACTCCGAACCTCAGCAATCGCAGCCGTTACGGGCTCGAACGATCACTATGCACCGTCGTGCATTTCTCGGCCAAGGGCGCGACCCCAGTACCTCCGAGACTCTCTAGGTGGTTTCGAACTACATCCTCGGGCTAAATCTGCCCGTCACACCACATAGGCCACCTGCCTATCAACTCCGAACATGCCACCTCACTGGGCATGTCGGTCACACGCAAGTTATGGGCTTTTACGCACCACAACGGCAAACAAATGGCTAAGGTTCACACGAACCTCAACCACACACAAATATCTTAGACAAGAACACCTGGCGGAGCCAACGCACGTGGCCGCTCCCACCTTGTCCTTGTCGTAAGACCTACACTAAAACTCAACAACAATTAACCCCCAACAGGTTAATTCAAATAATTTCCAAAGCTCACCTCGAGTAAAGGCTGGAAAACGGATAAGTCTTAGGCTCTTGGATAACACCTTCCAAGCCGAGCTCACTCTCGGTTTAAACCATGAGGTTTAAGCCAAAACTCACTTTCGATCACTTTCTCTCTCTACCTTACTCTCTAGCTTCTCTCTAGAAATTTTTCTAAGATTTTAAGGAGGTGTGAACTTACCTTTGGTCTTAAGGGGGTATTTATAGGCATGGGGGAGGTGTGGAGAGTGCTTGCCACTTGTGCCACTTGTGCCACTTGCCCAAAGACTAGTCAAAGCCTTTGGCACCAAGTTTCTTCATCTTTGACCACATTTTTCACATGTGTAATTAGGTAGGTCAAAACTTAGCTTTTGACTCCTAGGCCTAAGCTTTAATCCCTACCTTTGCTTTAAGTCATTTCATGTCCCCCTTAGATGAGACAGAGCA
The DNA here is from genome assembly GCA_002933935.1 of Eutrema yunnanense. NCBI lineage: Eukaryota > Viridiplantae > Streptophyta > Magnoliopsida > Brassicales > Brassicaceae > Eutrema > Eutrema yunnanense. The sequence continues at coordinate 16,896 of PKML01007628.1, read as the reverse complement.
ATCGCTAGCCCCTAGGCTAGTGATTTGATGTTTTGACCGGTCATGTGGCCACGGTTTGGCCACACGGCCCATTTTCCACCACTCGTCCGTTTTTCGCGAAATTGCCTTACGTCTTGGACTTTCTTCATGCGATTAACCCGGCAAACTTGATCTCTCATTTTTCCGACGTACGCCTCGGTTCAGATCGTCCATGGCCCGCTCGACCAAAATTTGAAAAGTCGAGAAATCTTGATTTTTCTGGATGGAAAGCTTCCTTTTCTTGTCCAAAAATTTCTGGTCCAGCCGAAATTTCGTTTGGATCGGTTTTTCCTAGCTTTGGGAAGGTTTTTACCTTTCTCTCGGCTAAAAATCTCTCTCTCGGCTAAAACTGCTGATTTTCCTTCGGCTGAAAATCTCCTCTCGGCTAAACTGCCTCTCTCGGCTGAAACTGCATCTTCTCTCGGCTAAAACTGCTTCTCCTCGGCAGGACTGAATGTTTAGCCGGCTGAAACAGACTTGATCGGATAACTCTTTTTCCGTTCGAGTTGTCCAAATTCTGACTCGACCAATGTTTTTCTTTTGTCCTGATCCTTTGGGAAATGTTTTCCCTCAGTCGCTCCTCGACT